>JAVQJZ010080079.1:0-10268 GCA_036025355.1 Leiopotherapon unicolor
AATAGAATAAAAATATTTACAAAATGGACAATTTGAAGAGAGAACAATAAATAAATAAACAATAGTGCCGTTATTGTGCCACTGGGTGTAAAGAGACACTATGTGCAGGATATAGTCCATTTGTTACAGACGCCTGTCAGCTGTTGAGGAGTCTGATGGCAGAGGGAAAGAAAGAGGGAAAGAAAGAAAGAGTTCCTGAGTCAAAGAGTTCCTGAGTCACTCAGTACTCAGGTGCTTCTTGTAGAGAAAATAGATAGCACACTCAATATCCATTTCTTCCATCTGTGCTGTTCATTTTCCCATCCAAGTGACAAGGAAGCGAACACGTGTATTTGCCGAAATGCTGGGCTGTTCTTGTAAGTGCCGTCACTTCAGCCAAAGCAGCGAGGAGCCCTGTGCGTATGTGTCAGTACGATGACTAATTATCACGGTATCCGAAAACTATGCGAGTAGAGCTTCATCTGGATTACATGTAGAAATATACAGTTGCATGTTTTAGCTCGACAGATTTCCCCGCTGCATGTCAGCAAAACCAGCACCAGCTTTAATTAAAAGTAGTCTGCAGCATTTATCATGCGGGGCCCCCCGAAGCTCATTCACACACTTTCTGCCTCCTAAAGGCAATTACTGCCGATTGATGTAAAGGCTGGCTTTACTACTTGTGTTGCTATAAACAAGGTATGCGTACAATGAGCTTTTTTTAGTTTGAAGCGATGAGGGAACCCATGTGCCAGCTCATAAATGGGGCCCCAGCTCTTTGTATCCGGAGGCAATTGGTAAACACAACATGAGCTCAGTCTCACTCGTAAACTCTGCTGCTCTGACTGTGACCGCAGCGCGAGAGCTGTGTCAGGATGTGCTCTGTCCAAAATACATCTTGCAAAAAAATCCGTCCAAACAAGAGAGGATCCTCAAAAATAGTGAAAAAGGTGCAGCGAGATAGACGGATGTTTGGAGTTACTCTCTAGTTTTTGGGGTCCTCGATGAGCACTGAACCAGCTGACAGAGGTGATCTCGCATACAAGGGTGCTTCTGGAAAACCAGACTCTGGAGAGTAAGCAGATTTTTCTGTAAGCAATACGCCCTCCTCTGTGCGTGTGTGGGGGGCAACGGGGCACTTTGTCTGTAACTCGGGCTGTTCCATCTGACTGCCACTGAAAACAAACAGCACAAAGGGAAATTTCACACCTTGAGCACCTCCTGAGTGGATAAATTACTCTGCATCTCCCACCTCTGTCTGCTCTCCTCCGCCGTCTCTGCGCTTGCTTGTCTATTTGGTGTTGTCTTTTCTGCCATCTGTCTGTCTCGCCTTCTCTAGTTTTGCTTTTCTCTCCTCGTGCGCCTCGAGCTCAGATGATAGACAAAGCTTGGGGTGGTGGGTGAAGGAGGGGGGGTTGGCCAGCGGGCATCCCTTTCACTTTTAATTAAAGCTTCACACCCAAATAAATGTAGCCGAGTATCACACCCACTCATATCGCCCTATGAAAAGAGCCCGCCGGGGCCAGATGTTTGCCTTAGCGAGGATAAATATCTAAGTGGCAGCTTTCTCTGTAAGGGAATCTGCTCCCTCTGTCGTTTCGTCGGATTAGCCGGGGTAAGGAAAACATGGGGATCGTGTTCCATGCGTTTCCCACTCTCTGGCTGTTCAGCATAAACACCATGAGCTCTTGGCCTCCCTCACATCCGCCTCCTCAGCTCCTCCGCCACTCTCCTCAGCCCCTGGGGTTCCTGCGCAGGGTTTGTTTTAGTAGCATAGCCCCCAGAAGAGTGTTTGGTTGTGTTGTGTGTCACACTGGGTGAGTGTTTGATTATGTTGAGTGTTACACGGCGCGGGTGTGCATGAGCAGAGAGGCGGGGGACGCTAATCCCTCTCTGCTTTTGTCCTCCGCTGCACTGCTTTAGTCTTTGCAGGACACTTCACACTGGAAATGTAGAAGAATTCATGTAGCTGCTGCTGAGAGAGGGGCCTGTGGGATGTGAGGGTCTCATAGTTATGCACACACACACACACAAAGACGAACAAGGAAGGGCTACTTACTCATGCACAACCAGAAAGAAAGGATGAATCAAGGACACCTCATATTTCTGGCTAGCATGTAGTGGCCATGCTCACACTGAGCAATGAGCTTCCTATTAAAGGTCTGAAGTCTGCTGTTTCCGAAACAAACTTTGACCATTGTCTGTGTTTATGAAACCTGGTGTATCTTATTCCTATAAGATGCCATACAGCTTCATTTTTTTTTTGTCTGGAAACACGTAAATGAACCGCTGTAGGTGTGTGGTGAATGTGGGCGCTGTCGTTTGAGTTGATCCCACACACACACACACACACACACACACACACTGTCTTGCAGCTGTGCAGATTTCACTAGTACATCAGATTTGCATTAATCCCCAGCAAATGCTTTTTTTTTCCTGTTTCAGCAAATTACACAACCGCATTTTCATACAAAAATGTACATTTGTGACCTGTTTTTAGCCCTCAGCAGTAACCAACAGGCTTACAACTGTGCGCCACGCGCAGGGTAGAAAAATTAAGTTATGGGATTTGCTGATGACAACAAAAACATGCCATCATCATCCTTAAAATTCATTGTCAAGTCATCATAGGTGGTAAAACGTGGTGTTTGAGATTAACGATGCACACTTTTCTAATGACTAAGCCCTGTTCAGCCCTGTTTGGCGGTGTTGTGGAAACCAGCTTCTAGCGTGGAGCACCTGGCCCAGTTGGGTTCTGGTTTGGGGCTTCAGGCTGGCCCCACTAATAGGCACTTGAGCCCCCCCCACATCCGCCTAGTACCATGTTCCACTTAATGAGGCTCTACCCTGGGCCGTAAACAAGCCCAGATGCAACCCCAAAACACACACAGGAAATGTCTCATGACCATAACAACACAAGGATCCTGCCAGCTCATGCATGATGGGGTGTGAACAGGAAGGCTGATCCTTGCAGGTTTTCTCCCTCTCTGCTCCACAAGCAGTTATTATCCTGAGGGAAAGGGTTGCATGTGGTACCACCGCTCCAGCTCTCGCTCTGCATGCCAAATCCTCGCCGGCCGCCAAGATCATCACAGACCGCTGCCTCGCTCCTTTTCCACAGCCTACAGTTACAGTATGTACACAAACCACAGTTTATTCAGCACTGTGTTGGACCTGGCATGTCAGCCACAATAGGAACAATGTCTGCTTCCACACAAAGAGTATCTCTCATGCAGCAGGGTTTTTATTTTACTTGTAGGGGGGCTGAGACCTTGACAAAAGGTCCAGTGTTAGAGTGAGTGTGGCCCCAGCTGGTTCCCTTTACTACACAGACTGGCTAATGTACAGTGATCAGCCTGAGTCAACAGTGCTGGCTGGACAAAAAGGGCTTAATTGATGATAGGAAACTTTTTGGCCAAATGTGTTTGAACTGCCCCGAAATGTCCCATTGAATTTCATTCAATCATTTTGTTCACAGAATACAAACAACCCTGGACAGCCTCAGGAGTTACTTACACACCGTGCAGAAAAATATAAATGTGAGTTAATTAACATGTTCATTTGGAGAAACTGAGAACAGAAACCAGGACGAAAGAGTAGTTACGATGAACTCCACACACACCCACACACACTCACCAGCACTGAACACACACAGCTTTTCCTTAATTAGCCAATTACATCCCTCCATTCAGACCTTTGAGCTGGTTCACAAAGGACTTTTATACCTTCAGACAGTCTGGTTCGAGTAAAATCACTCCTCTGTTCCTGTGACAGGAGTCCCACTCACTCAGTCACTTGTCTGGTTTAAGTGCAGAAAAACAAATGTTACCTTTAAAGGGACAGTTTGACATTTTGGGAACTATACTTATTGGCTTCCTTGCCAGGAGTTAGATGAGAAAATTGATTTTACTCTCATGTCTGGCTGTGAGATATAAGGCTTCAGCCAGCTTAGCTTGGCATAAAGACTGGAGGAGGGGGAGAAACCACTAACCTGACTTTATCCAGAGCTGAGAAACAATCAAATTGTGTTTTTACACATTGTTTTTCATATGAATTAAATGAGATACAATAAACAAATGTATAAATGTGACAAAGTGG
Organism: Leiopotherapon unicolor; assembly: GCA_036025355.1. Lineage (NCBI taxonomy): Eukaryota > Metazoa > Chordata > Actinopteri > Centrarchiformes > Terapontidae > Leiopotherapon > Leiopotherapon unicolor. Next base: position 4,078 of record JAVQJZ010080079.1, read on the forward strand.
TAGGACAGAGAATAAATATATTTACCATTATGCGAAACTATTCATTAAACATGAAACATTTGTTTAAAACAGCATGTTTTGTCAATGTAAATAACTCCATATGATGTGATTTCATGTGATTATAGGTTTACTCTGAGGGAGTTAAAGCAGGTATGTTACAAGTGATTAAAGGCAGCGTCTGAGCCAGCAGTGCTTTTCTGCCAAGTTTACAGAGCGCACATCATCTGGAAACTGCACGAATCAAGACCGTCAATATGAAACACAACCAAGTCAAAAAAAAAAAAAAAAGGGGGGGGGGGGACGGCGGGACGGCAGACAAGAGCAAACTTCAAAACTCCAAATCAAAGAGTGTGAAATGCAACGGAGAATAGCAGATCCTTACCGAGCCCGGGGCCGGGGTGGGAGGGAGGAAGGGGATCTGTGCAGGGGTGGGTGGTGGTGGGGTGCCTCCTCTCTCTGAACACAGAGCCGAGGGGTGAGCCTTTGATGGCGGAGCGTGACATGAGCACATTTAGGATGGGGGCGCGACGGCAATGTGACAGCAGACACACTTGCCAGACGGCCGAATGTGAGCGGTTCTGGTCCACCTCGGTACCTGCTGACACATCCGCTGCCCTGCTCTCTTTTTTTCAAAAGCTACACCCGAAAGCTTGAAGATGTTGACGCTCAGATAATGATGCCGGCATGTTTGCTGCTGGAGTCGCGCAATCGGTCGATCATCCCTTAGGTATTCAGTGAATGGCACAAACAAAACCGCAGGGGTTTAAGGATGTTCAGGAGGGCCAGAGTGGGTTTCAGGGTCGAGCTTAGACTCCCACATCCTGTCCTTTTCCACTCCCTCCCTTTAGAGTGTTTCTAAAAGCAGTCCTTGCATGGGTTTGTGTTCTTTGTTGATGCTGTTTTCACATTTTTTTCCCCCTGTCCTTTGTAACTCCTGCTCCCTCTCTTTTTCTCCGGGGAGAGACTCTTTGGTACAAGAGATTAGAGCGGGTGCTGCCTAGCAACTGAATAAAAATGGCAGCTACAAAAGGGGCGCTCTCACTCTCCAACGTCTGACCTACATAATCCCGAGCCTCTGATCGTGCAACATAACAACATGATGAAAGGCCTGCTGTGATTTAACCCTCAAACAAATACTTGCCATCACTGACCCCTGAGCTCAAAGAGCGATCTCGCCTGCCGCAGAACACCAAAGGGTGACTTCTGAAATCTTGACGGTGCCTAATTAGAAAGGAAGAAGAGGCCGTGAACACTATTGGAAATGAGATGAATGTATTTGAGGAGATGGCAGCAGAGTGGCAAAGGAGATTAACAGTGATCACAGCAATGCTGTTGGCTTCAGAGAGCGAAAGCAAGCGGCGGAACCTCCCTCTGTTCGCCGATTCATCTCTCCTTCAGCCACAGGCAGACGGAGCACAGGAATGAGTACAGAGGGATGAGAAAGCTTTACTTCTCTGTCTTCTGCTTATTGATCAAAGGACATGAAAAAACACTGGAAAAAAAAAAAAAGAAAGATGCAGCAAAAAACTTTTTCTTGAAACTTTCTCCTCCTGCACCGTGTTCTCAGTATAATCTGCCCGGCCTTTATTCTCCTCCTTGTTTTCACTTTGAGTAGTAGCACATCCATTTCGACCTGTCTGCTTCTTTGACAGGACGTTACATGAGCAAAAGATAACTTAGAAGAAATGCTTTAAATCTCTGCAGGAACTACATCTTGATCTTCTTCAAATAAACAACTAATAGCATTGTTTCCATGAGGCGTCAACGTGTGGTTTGAAAGTTTTAAGCCTCTGCAGACATTAAGTGTTTCGTTTGTGCAGGGAAATTCATCGTCTTTACTGCTTTATTTGTGGCATAAAACATTTTTCTTTTTTTTTTTTCTTTACGTACGTAAAGACGTACGTAAATACGTAAGCAGTGCTCACTTCATGATCTACAAAGTTCCCCTCGAATCTGTGGCTTTTCCAACATCGCCAGCTTCATCCCTGAAATGTAAGATTGATGGTAAGTTTACTTGCCTCAGATTGCTTTACAGTCCGTACAGTTGTCACACCATCCGTCCTCAGACCCTCCAAAACTTTAGGAAAAACTTCAAAAACCCCTTGAAAAGGATAAGTGGCTGTCATTCATTGTACAGTCTGTAAAAGCTCTGGACTATGTGACTATGTGAATAAAATGAATTTGAATTGACTTTGAGTTAATTCAACTTTTTTGCCCCCCCCCCCTTTATTTTTTTGGTGAATGCTAAATGAAAAAGTTCATTCTGATTTGAATTCAAAAGGGACTTTCCTTTCCAGTGGCGTTCATGTCCTCACTCTCTTTTATATCAAGATGAAAGGATGAAGTCTGCAAGTCCAGACTGAAAAGTTTCGTCCTTCAGGTCAGATCAAGAACACTTCTTAACACCTCCACGGAAGCGAGCGAACAAAATCTGCAAGTCTTATCGCCCGGCTCGAATAGTTGGTCATTTTCTTTCTTTTTGTCAGTCTACATGCCAACTTTTCCAAATTTGATAAAACATTGAAACTGATCAGTCTCAACCCAGAAAGAGAGATATATCCTGAAAGAAACATCTGACAGAAAAGAGACCAGGGAACATAAAAAGGCGCTGATTCATCTGATTGTATATAAAATCTGATGTGTTGGATAACATGTTGTTTTGAGTAGAAGTAAAAAAGCTTTTAACATCTCGTCCTCTGCTTTGTTTCTGAAATTCCAAGACGGTGAACCACATGGCCGACCCTCTGCACCCCAAAGCTCACTTTTAATCTCTCGGCCCCGCGTGCTTTCATTCGGTGGACGTGATAGATGCTGCAGAAGTATTTCAGCTGCTGCATCTCTTCAGCCACTTGACACTGTGTCCTCATTTCAGCGGGACGGACGAATCCTCAAACCTCGGCCTGTTTTATTTTTCCCCGTGTAAATGTTTACGTCTGCATAACGATGTGAGGCAGCTTTTTTTTTCCGTTCCCCTTTTTAATGTGTGTTGCTGTTGCTGTTGCTCTAACAAGCGAGACAGCGGCGGCGTACTGGGTGTCTGATTGGAGTCCGGTTACGAGGAGTGGCGAGCTGTGTGAACTCTGGTGCTCTCTGACTGCCGCATTTTCATGGAAAGCATCTCTTTGGGGGCCTGCAGGTTTTCAATACGCTCATTTACACATCAAAACAGCACAGGAAAGGGATAGTGCTCAAGGGTGGTGGTGGTGGTGGGTGGGGGGGGGGGGCACTGCAGAAGGAGGGAGGGCAGGGTAATGAAGGATGCTTTATTTTCTCTTTTTTTTTCTCCCCCCCTCAGGGTTGGGCAGGGGTTTAAGTCTATGAGGGAGGCGCATTGATGCCATAATGATCGCCTTTAATCAGACCCATGACCAGATGGAGGGATTTCTCCTCACCAGACAAAAACATGGTGTCAGCAGCTAAAGCGGGGTGACCACTGAGGTGTTCCTGCTCCTTTTTTATGAAAAAACAAATCGCACAAATCCCGAGCAAACAGGCCTGTTCTGTGCCGCTTCAGAACCAATAAACACCCTGCCGGCCTCCCAGTCAACACAATGAAATATCCCTGAGAAACCTATAAGGAAAAGTGTTGCCTTTTCTGGGAGTAGTCTCACTTTTTGGCCCAGACAGACTTGCTGCTCGGTGCGACTGACTCTGACACTATTTAACCTCCTGAGCCAGAGGAGAAGAAAACACAGCGCAGAGACTCAGCCAAACTAAATCTTTCGAGCGAGACCGAGCTTACTTACTCCTGAAATTGGACATTACTGGAAGGCGGGGTGGGGTCTTCTCCCGACACAAGCTCGCTGTGGATTGGCTGCCGCTTCTCCGGCGCTGCAGACCTCAGGTGTGTGTGTGTGTGTGTTTGTGTGTGTGTGTGTGTGTGTGTGTGTGTGAAGGTGTTCCCGGCAGCCACATCTCTGGCGCCAAAGGAACCACAGCTCAAACAAACTCTGTTTTTGGAAGGAGCTTTTCTTTCTTGCTCTCTATCTGAAGCTCTGCGTGCCGTGTGATTCCTTTTCCTCTGCGAAAGAGAGGAGCTAAAAATAGCTGTCAGTGACCTGGAAATGTAGCGATAGGATTCATATTTGTGGGGGTAAGAAACAAGAGCAAGGAAAACGTTGTTACTGCTGCAACAAGGCATTTCTGGTGACCTTTTGGCAGATTTTTTTTTTTTTTACAAACCTGTCTTAGTCATATTCAGCAGTACATGGAAAATTTTTAAATACAGAGCAAAGAGATGCTGAGAAAGGAAATAAAGAGAAAGGTTTGAACAAAGCTGCAGAGGACAAACTACCCGCGTGTCCTTAACCCTCTGCAGCCACCTCCTTCCTATCTAATCAGTGCAGCTCAGCGCAGGTGGGACAAGCTGGTTTGTGTCTCACACAGCAAGTGTTTGGCCTCTCCGGGTCATGTCACTGGAGTGTAAACTGGGGAGGAAGCACGCGCCCCCGTTCGGGCGCCCATGAACTGGAACATGTGGCTGAAACACCACCAGCCGAGTCCCAGGCCGCGAGCGCGCTCCAAGCAAAACAGCACATTTAATAGTTAAACGTGATCCACACAGTGTCGGAGTCCAGGGCTCGCCTGCCAAACCATGGACGACGTCTACAATGGTTGAGTAATGAAAACAAAACAAGAAAAAAAAGAGGAGGGGGGAGGATGTTGGTAGTTAACCCACATATTGTTTCACAGGAAGGGATAAGTAATTGAAGTTAACTCAGGCGTTGCGCAGGGAAAGTGGAAATGTGGTTAATTCGCCACAGAGACATGATGCATCTTCGGTTTAACACTGGTGTGTGTTTAGTAAATGAACACTTAACGTGTGCAAGCTGTATTACATGAATCTTATTACGACTCTGCTGGGAACTCAAATGGGTGGAAAAAATGAAAACAAAACAACTTTTTTTTTTTTTAACCTCCCGAGATGTCAGCGAGCACACGCCTCCCTCACACTGCCGAGGTTCCAGTAATGTAATGAAAACAAGCTCCTGGTCATCACATTTTTTTCCATGCTATCACTCCCATGTGCTGCTGCTGCTGCTGCCGGTAGTGACACAGCAACGCAATTTCACACACAGACATAATAATCAATTCCACTGCTGTCAAACATTGCAATTTCCACTGTGTTTTGCTGTGTGTGGCTGCAATTTACGTTGGCACTTAAATTGTTAAAGTTCCGTAATGTAACAGCTATTTATTTTCACTTTTTTTATGGAGCGTGTGAGAGCGCGGTGGCTCTTGTGCATAATAAAATGCACTTTATTACTGAAATGTTAGTTGCAAGATCTCAACTTAGGGTATTAATTTAATGAAAATAAAGTTGGGCACAGTTTTTCTCTGAGTCAGGCAGCGATTATTTATACCCCACGGTCGTGCTTCAGGAATTAATGGTGCATTGTTTCTGTCTTTTGCAGTATACCAAATTCAGGCATTTAGATGTGGAAATTTTAAGCCCTTCGCATGATGGGATTCCCTCGATTAATATCAGGAACGCAGCTTCCAGGAGGCACAAACCACACGTGAACTTAAACATTAAGTTAATAACCCATCTTCTCGTTGAGCAGCCGCAATTTTGAGAGACCCTGCTCAACTCCAGATCTGTCGACGAAACCACGCAATGAGGCTGAAATCCACTTCAGATTCGTCCTCTCAGATCAAAGTGCTGAGTGTTTGCACGGGGATCAAATGGAGCGCAGCGAGAGGGCAACAACAGCGATTCTGTGGAAGGATTAAACACCCGCCATTAATTAAATATATCCCTTCCGCAGACTGCTCCTGCAATTTTAAGACGGTGATGCAAACATTAATACTTCTCTGCGGATTGTCACTCCATTCATCAGCGATTCTCTTTGAGGATTATTGTTGGGGACGCCTCTGGGACGTGCGCTTGGAAGGCGACGCGTTTTGGCGAGGAGTCCCAGGAGAAGAAAGGCAGGCAAAATCAGAAGAACAAGACTGAAATGAGCCGTCATTTGTGAATATTAAATCTGAAACTGTTCAGGACTGTTAAAATGGTTAAATATTCATTGTGAGCCACTGTGAGATAGTCATCAAAACAACAATAATAGCAGGAAGCAGGAAAATGAAGTTCCACAAATTTATTATTCTCCAAAAAGGCCAGAACCAGAGTTCTTATAAAAGGCACTTAAGTTTCCCTTTACCTTTAATAAATGCATCTAAACAACAAATCT
>JAVQJZ010080095.1:0-11137 GCA_036025355.1 Leiopotherapon unicolor
TATCAAGAGCAACTAACTTTTACTCAACAAGAGAGTTTAGTGTTTTGGTTGTTGTTTTCCAGAATGTGAACTAATGTGAGCGTATACTGTAGATGTTGAAAATAAAACTGGACCAAGAATGGATCTTTGGGGAACTCCATATCATTGCCTTTTGTTCACATTTGTATTTTCTCATAGTCTCTGTCTACAGAGAGTCCAAGTTTTTTCTTTCTTTTTAAATTTTTTTTTAAAACAGTGGCTTCATCACAGTTGTTTTCAGCGTTTGGGCTGAAGTGGCCTGAGAAAGCAGAGGTTTTGACAATTGCCAGAATGTCTGCAATTAAAACATAAGAAAATCAAGGCTGCAGGAAAAAGGACTCCTACATGACACAATCCTCCCCAGGTGAGTGCCATGCCAGCATGAATGACAGACAGTAAAGCGGTGTGTATCAGCTCTGTACATGACACACGTAAAAGATAAGCTACAATGCTGTTATCTTAGCTTCTTTGGCTAATTCTGACACTAAGTATACTGCATTATATATGAATAAGAACAGTTTTGCCCATCACATCTCACTACACGGGTACAATAATAACTTCTCTCGCACCCTGATTGTGTGTGTACACACACAGGTTGTGCTGATGTTGCTGCTGCTGTCAGCTTCTCCTCCACTGTAGGCTCAACCTGCATTGTCTTCCCATGTTCTTCTCTCAAGTAATTTTATTTACTTTTTATACTTAAAAAACAGTTTTGGAATTTCATTCACACTCTTCATGTGTGCCTGCCTGATGTGTGTTTACCTGTGTGGCAGTTTCTGTGGATGTGCTGCACATAGAGGAAAAGCAGGTAGAGGAAGAAGGCGATGAAGGATGTTACTGTACAACACAGCAGGAAGGCATAACTTCCCTGACTGTGGATCACCTGCAGGAGGAAAAACAAACACACTGTGGGTCTAATGCAGACACAGGACAAATTTATCCAGGTTATACATACACGGGTTTACAGCTTCATTCATTTAGACACAGTGGGCCTCTTCTGCCACTCTTATCTCTCTAAACTTTAATGCTTCCAACAGTGCTGAAACGCTTTCAAAAAGAGGTCAAAGTCAAGGTCAGCAGCAAGGCCCCCATAGTTCAGCTCACTCCAGCTCTTCTTGTTATCAGTGTTATCAAATGTGCCACAGTAATCCAGTGTGTCCACACCATCCAGTCCAACATGTAGTATGTTAGATTAGTATTAGTATTTATTAGTATCAGTATGTCAGGTTAGGGTGTGTCTGACACTGTGGTGAGAAATACAGGGCCCCCATGACGAGGCGAGTCTGATGACTCCTGAGCTGGAGCTGATTCTAGTCTCTGTGGAGGCTCCTGTCAGTCAGTGTCTCAGCGCTATGCTCTCTGCTCTCTGTCCTTGGTGGTGTCAGAAAGAAGGATTCTATACAGCATCATGGACAATGACTCTCATGACAGTCACTTCAGCAGCAGACACCATGCTGCTTCAGTAATATTGGACAATGATGGCGTGTGATGACGTGCTGCTCATCAGAATAAGGAACACTGACAACAACTCTGACCACACAGAAAACCACCATTGATGTATCTGCCTCAGCACAGGAGGAAACACTGAAGTAAACTTAGAGGATCACACACTGACTGCGATCCCAAACATATGCATCTCCACTACCAAACATCCTGACAGCCAGTGTGCAAGGGTTCATACCAACATCAGCAGTCATTTCTTTTTAAAACAACATTTTCTGTGCCAGTACTCTGGGTTGCGTCTCCAAACTGGAAGCGAGCCCATCAAACAAATCTCAAATCTCTCTTTAATATATTGAAGAAGCAAAAAACATGCTGAAATAACCCTGAAAGAAATCCTGACTGTGGAAGCAAAAAAAGAAGTCATATTTAAGAGTAAAGGACATTTTTTTCTTACTGATCCAACGAGCAGCTGCAGAAGCATCTCTCCTGTGCTGGCACTCGTCACCAGGACAGTTGTTGCACAACCTTAAACACATAAGACATACACAGAGATGAAGTTACAAAAATTAAAATGACTATATTACTAAAACGTTAACACTAGGGATATTTCAGTCAAAAATGAAAGAAAAGAAAATACCTCTAAGTGTACCCTGTAATGGAAATAGAGGCACCACTGGTTTGTTACTGTTTTACTTGTTAGTGGTGTCAAAGCCTGAGCTAACTGTTGAATGTGTTATGTTTCCCAGCTGCAAGATATTTAGCTTTAGCAGATCTCTAAAACTGTATTTCTTGCAGCTTGTCAGGTGCCAGGTGGAACAATACCGGTCAGCTCAACTTTACAACAAAAAGGAGTAAATTAAAAGTCTGGAAATAAATACATGGAATTTTAGAAACGTAGAAATACATTTCTAATTTGGTTAATTTGCTGATTAACTGTCAAGATATGTGAATTCTAAGTGAATTCATGTCATGTTTTCTCAGCATATATTCATAAATATAGATGTTTATTATTGATGGATGAGTTGGACGTCAACATATGTGATTATGTGTGCACATGATTTCTAAAATTAACTAAAAGTGCGTGTGTGTCAGAAAGTGTGTTACTTTACCTTTGTAGTTGAGTATGTCCTCAGTAAAGGCCAACATTGAGGGGAACACACTGCTGATGCACAGTCCCAAAACACAAGTACCGATGAAGAGAAACACACAGCTGTTGTAGAAGATCAACAACAGGCACTGCACCAGTATGACCCCCCCCTGAGAGAAACACCCAGACAGACAATGAGCGGATGACCACTGCTAACATAACATAACAGAAATCTGTATTTTGCTGTACACACCCAACAGATCTTTCACAAAACCTGCTGCCTTCATTTTGAAATATCAAAGGAATGTGAATTTCTCTGATACTTCTGTGTATCAGAAATCAGTGCAGCCACCTGACAAAACAAAAACACTTTTCTAAAAATAGGACTGAAGGAGTAAGTTTCACATGTGTTGCAGATGTGTACAACATTCACAGTCCACACAGCTTTGAGACTGACCAGCTGTCTGAATAACTTCAGTTCCCTCATTCCTGTGATAGCCATGAAATGCAAAACACATCAACATTTAGGAAGCACTCGATATAGTGCACAGCCACCACTGATGATGATAAATAAGTGAAGTAGGGTTCAGCTGTTCAGTGTGTGCACCCCTGAGACATGGTCATATGCTTCATCATATGCAAAACCTTTAGTATGATCATTGTAGATGTGGACATAGGACAGTGCTGAACACATAAATCACAAATGTTAGATGAGACAGGGAGCACTTCAGAAGTTGCTCTGCTCATTCATATACAGAGTCAGGGTGAGTCTAACTTCTTCCTGAGAGTGTCCTTAATATCTAAATGTGTCCTCCGGCAGACTGTTTTCATCTGCAGGAAACTATTTTTTAATTCATTTTGAATAAAATGAAAATGCATACATTAAAAGGCATTCTATAAATAAAACATTGAAACATGAAAAATTTTATGTGGGAGATAAGTGAACACAAACTCCTCACACAGTGGCCCCATAAGCTTCTACATCACACTTCTAACCATAAAGGCACATCTACTGCCAAAACCTGTGACTGAACAACAGACCTTCAGATGTGCACTCTCACACTCAGTGGCTGACTCACAGCTGCAGTTCAGACTACAGCTTTAATATGCTGCTGTGTGCTACACTACACCTGACTGCTGTGTCACAACAGCCGCCGCTAAAAGGAGATCCTGAATTCCTAATCTTTCTAATCTGTTTTGTTGATTTGGATTCTTCACCACAGTTTCTGGTCTGTCAGACACTAACCATCGAGGCATTGTAAAGTCAGACAGTCTGCTGCTCAAATACAACCCATCACAGATACTCAGATCTGCATGTGACGTATGCTCAAGACCTCATACATCTGTCAGTCTTTCAGACCCAACCAAGTGAACAACAGATCATCAAATCCCAAAGCAAACAATCCCAGCAGGGAAGGAAACGCCTGGAAGGCGCAGCATCATCAGGACACAATCCAAAGCTTTCACTTTCTGTTTCATTTGTATACGTTATGAACATGTCAACCATCAGATGGCTTTACATCTGGACGCACTGTCAACACAAAGTCACAACATATAAACAGTGAGCGAGTACCATTGATTTTAGGTTATTTAAGTGTTTTCTCTCAGTGCTATTCAGCTTTCACACCACCAGAGGACACAGCTCTGTAAGGGTTGAGTAGATCAGGCCCTAACTGCCACATTCACTTCACGACCTTCGATATATCTACACTATATGGATAATGTAGTGTTTTATCTTACAAAATGAATACTTCATGTTGAAAATGTGTTAAATCTGATTATATCAACTGGCACTAATAGATAAAACTGGCAACCTCTAACCTGGAGGCACAGTCAGTGGGCTGTCATTAAAAAGGACTAGAGAGTCTATTAGGTTTCAAATCCTGAAAATCCTGTTGTTGCCACAGTGATACTTTGGGCAAAATGCATAGTGCAGTGCATGTGAATCCTGTAGTCTGCATAACTACTTCATCCTGCTCTGAACAACACTACCTAATCCTGTTAGGTGCCTTCCCACCCTGTTCAAATATTTGGTAATCATATGACAGCTGTGCTCTAATGCTTTTACTAGAAAGTGTTGCTCAGTGTGAGAGACAAATCAATATGGAAAAAAAATCCCGGCCTCTAATGTTCACTAATGTCAACCACTGTGTTCACTTCAGGGAGGATTTGTCCTTTAAATGTGTATTCATACCAGACTGAAGGTGAGCAGCCTGGGCGCAGTGTATCTGTAGGACAGGTAAATGAAAGCCAGTCTTCCCACTGTGATGGAGGCCCAGAATACACTGTCCAGACAGCCGGCAGTCTTGTGACCCATCAGCAGAGGAGGGGACACCGCGTAGGTGTAGACAAAGCCAGCGTAGGAGCCCTGCAGGGTGAGAAACACAACAGGAAGTTAGTTTGACATTGTGGGCCCCCTCTAATTAAAAAAAATCAACTGCATACCTTCTATTATTTTACTTTTTCTTTCCCATACTAAAAAGAATGCCAAATGAGCAATTAGCACCTCCTGTCTACAGTGGATGTAGAGAAAACGATGACTGGATTACTTCGATACTGAAGAGAAGTTCTCAGGCAAGTTCTGAACGAGTGTCTTTTTCTATGATATTTAGCATTTATAGTTGGTGCGTGTAGGAGATAGCAGTATCCTCACAAAGTGTAACTGGCACTCAAGGAGTGAAAAACAATCAGGAGCAGTTTAATGAGCTGTGTTACAGCTAATGCTGCAACTTTTCACCCCTTTCTCCTTCCACAATTCCCCTGTAACTCTTACATCCTGTCTTCCAATGCCTCACAGAGTGTAGTGTGTTTGTGTGTGGTCAGCAGGAAGTCTCACTATAATTCCGTCAGTGATGAAGAGGATGGCCCCGCCCAGAATGTGGAGTATGAAGAAAGTAGCAGGGTGATCGCGGAGTTTAGTGAGGTTACAGCAACAAAACAAGCTCCCATGACCTGGAGAGACAGACATACTGGGAGGTGTCATTTCATTTGAATAGAGTGGTCACAAACACATGCACACGTGCCGTACCTTGGCCACTGTCTCCTGAAGGGCTCGTGCTGGATACAGAGTCACTGTGCAGCAGAGAGGGACTCTTGCTGAAGCAAGGCAGCAGTCTCTCATGGTACATCAGAGCAAACACTGCTGCTGGCACAGGGAGCTGCCAGGACACACACACAAGCACACACACACACACACACACACAAGCACACACACACACACACACACACATAAAGAGGTAAATAATTAAGTTACCATGCAGCACTTCCTGACAGCTGATTCAAATTGTGTTCCTGGCCCCATAAAAGTTATTTTACCTTATCCTCTGTCTGAAATAAATCCAGATCAAACAGAAAGATGCTTAAAGAAGCTTAATGCTTTATTTGAGAGGCAGTGTTGTTGACGTGGCTTTAGGAGTGGCTGTGTTAGTTGCTCCACCAATTTAGTCACTGAAATATCTTGACAATTATTGGATTTGGTTCAGACATTCAAGCCCCATTCAGGATAAACTAAAATCAGCTCGACGATCCCTTAGTATTTAACCTAGCACCACCATAAGGACAAGTTTTTTACTAGTCTGAAAATTTAAAATATTTTGTGTGTTTGGTGATCATTCACTAAACTAACATGATGTCTGCTGAACAACAACATATCACAGTAGTATTATACTGCTACAACTAGAACTGTCACTTTTATCAAAAACTCTGGCATTTGAACCTGGGAAAATATTTAGTATTTAATCTCTAATTGTTAAAGTTCAGTGTATAAACACAGCAGGCCAGGAGTTACCAACCAACAAATACACTTACAAGTACAAGTAATACACACTTTCACTTTTACGTGCAGGTGCTCTATACATTCCTGCCTCATTAACATGAAACATACTATTAGCATGAACTCACATTGATAAGAGCCATGATCCAGAAAGCGTACGACACCCTGGTGATGACTACACCCTCAGTGTGCAGAGGATACTGAGAGATGTTGTGTAGTGCTGCTCCATGCCCGGCCAAGCTGCTGCGGAGGTGCTGTAGGTCTGACGAAGAGGAAGAGTTGGCGGTCCAGTTGGCACCCAAGACACAGCTGTCCTCTGCCAGGAAAGGGTCAGCCACCAGGGGACTGACCAGCGCTCCCAGGCCTATGAAGAAATGCAAGGCCTATGGCAAGATGGGAACATACACTGTAAGACACTTTAAATGAACAGTCCCATAAAAGACAAATCCCCACAGAAAAAAGCAGTTATGGACAACTGTTTTAAATGCTGAATATATCACATGAACAATATAAGCTGCATAGTGGTTTCTAATTTTATAGAGAAAAAAAATGATTTGCTTGTTTTTCAATATCTGACAGAGAAACTGTGCCTACCTTGGTGCCGGTAAGGCTTTTAGAGATGCTGGAAACTATTCATATTTCATAGGTTAACATAGCGATGAAGCTACAGGGACTTACAACTTGGAGTCATGTTTCTGATAACTTGCTGAATATAAGTCAATTATTCACCACTTCCAGCACTGTTTTGGTCTCCTGGTGAGCAATGAGACCACATTTATAAAAGTCATTTCACCCATAGCTCATATAAAATATTAATTTGTGCAGTTTTAACTTTCTATAGTTTCTTATTTTTCACCAACACATTCAATTAACCAGTACGAAATATAATGTCATTATACATTATAGATATTTTTAAATGGGTCACCATTATAGACTATATCGTCAACATGTACATTTACAGTGACATCCATAGCTGTGTCCTCTTGAACACACAGTACAGAACACACACATTCACAGCTGTTGTTTCCCTCCCACTGCTCCTCTGACCTGCAGGAAGATGGCAGAGTCCTTCTGGTACAGCCTCACCAGCTGCAGGTTTGCGATGGTGTCAATCACTCCCATGGACTTGCCAGCTAGCGCCATGGTGATGGACAAGAGCAACAACTGGTGACATAGCGGTATGATGGCAAACACGAGTGAGATGATGAGGGTGCAGGAGAGCAGGGCTGACAGGGAGGACAGGAGTCTGGAGAAGACACAGAGAAGACAACACCGACAGCATGATGCAGTGTATTCAGCCTGTTCAATACTGATCCTTTTTTTTTTCAGTGACTGTGTTCAACAACAATCTTGACTGTAACTGAATGCAGGCCGGAGTGAACAGGGGAATACCAGCTTGTTGTTACTGCAGTGAAGTCACCTTGATGGTTTGTTGCTCCACCACCTTTTATTTACCCAGTAAGTTTATCATTGCCTCCAGCAGCAGTACACCTCCACATTATCTTCACCTTGTCGCCTTTACTGCCAGCTTTCCACTCGTCTTTTAATCTTGTTTTAGATAAGTCTAAGTTTATTGAGTTAAGTTTCACTCAGATCCTGTGAAATAGTACTACAGACACTTAAAACCAGTTTCTAATAAGAACAGAGTGTTCACTTACACTGCCTCTTGCATCAGGAAGATTCGAGCGGGTAGTTTATAGTGTTAAGAACAAGTCAACCCCATTGTGAAATACACACGTTTAAAGCAGTACTAGATGTTAAAGGCAGTCTACAGGAGTCCAGCCTCATAAACCTCAACACAGTCAGCTTCATCTAACCTTGAGATCTGCTCTCTCAGCAGCTGTATGAATTTCAGCCTCAGACTGTGATGAGGCCAATACTGGTTGGTGGGTCGGCTCTCCATTATGGTCTAGACTGAAATATCTCCACAGCTTTAACATGGATTATCATCAGGCCATTGGTAGTCCTTACAGGAGGACTCACACTGCCTTGGGAAAATCCTCTGACCTTTTCTCTAGCACCACCAGCAGTTTTCATTTCTCCTGTGAAATATCTTAACATCTACTGGTTGGACTGGCTCAGAATTTGATCCTCTGAATTTTCCCCTGGAGACACCATGAAATGAATACTTCTGGTTTTGAGTGAAATGTCTAAATAGCTACTGGATGGATTGTCATGAAATCTTCGTCTAACTTTCATGCCCCCCTCAGGATGAATTATAATGATTTCAGTGATCCCTGACATTTTTATATATTTTGCAAAGCCTGTGGCATTCCCATCAGCCTCAGTTGGACTCAGTGTTTATTGCTAAAGAACAAAATGAAATGCTGGGAAGCTAACATGCCAAACTCAGAACATGGTATAAAAATGACACCTGCTTAACATGAGCATGTACATATTGGCATTATGAGCATGTTAGCACGTTGACATTAGTGTTTAGCTCAAAGCACATCCTCATAGTATCTCTACCTATATATCTTTTTTAATTAAGGCTGGGATAATGAAGTGATCGGCCTTACTAGATAAAGAGCTGACAGAGATTGCAGAAGGCAGCGTGTCTGTGCATGGATCAGTATGCTGCAGGATGGAGAATATAGAGTCTAAAACACTGAGCATCAAAAACACCTGTTTTCACATGTCCCCATCCACCTCACACACTCACACTTCAGGTCACAGTTCACTGGATAAATATGAGAAAAGTCACACACCAACCATCATTTGAATGCTTCAGATTTGACAGTCAAATTTAGAGTTTAATCTAACGGCCAAATGTGACAGTCTCTGTGTGGTCAACTGAATATTGAAAACCATACATTATTCAGAATTATTCAACCTCAGGGGCTGAGCTGTGCCAAGGATTTTACATACACTGAGGTCATGTGTCTAAACTCGTCTGCAGAGCCCGACAGCATAAGAAACCTTTGACCAACCACCAACCAAACTCTGCCCAATAAACTGTGCCTCCCAATGTCACTGTCTGCATGTTGTTACACAGACAGGTATGTCATTCTAATGGAAAATACTAAATATGACAGGGTACTTAGTTTCATTTTACTTTGAGTGAATGTGAATATCTGACTTTCAGAAGTTGAACACAAGCAGGTCACCAACTCCAACTCACTTTATAGAGCAGACACATCAGAGACTGTCTGATTGAATGATTTGACTGAAATATGTGTTTCTGTCTCATTTTATTTAACTCTGTATGAAGAAAGATGAAGATGGGGTAACACAAACTGGAGAACGAGCTTCTGCTGGCGCACACACACACACACACACATGCATGCACGCACACACACTCCTTAGAGTCCTGCAGCTGTGTGTGAGGGCTCTGTAGTCCTTCATGTCACACTCACGTCTTCTTGAAGAGTCCCCCCAGGCTGCTGCCCACCAGCAGGAAGAACTGCTGGGAGAAGAAGACCCAGGTGATCTGCTGCAGGGTGGACTGGGTCTGACACCTCAGGTCCAGGATGGTGGGCCCCAGGAAGGCGATGCACAGGCCGAAGCTGAAGAAAACGCTCCAGTAGGTGAGAGTTTGCTGCCAGTGGCGCTTAAACAGCGACCAGAGCCGCTCGTCCAGCAGCGTCATGTCTCAGTGGAGGACAGAGGGCGGCGTGCGGCGGCTCACAAGCTCCACTTCCCTCTGTTCAACTATTGACGGACGTGGCGCTGATTGGCTGATGCCTCAAAGCCCCGCCCACTTTATGCCTGGCTTCAGAGCAGTTTTATTTGCTCGTGCAGGAACTCGGATGATTGTAGCACACAGAAGCATAAACGCTGTAAACTCTGCAAACACAGACTGTGATCAGCAACAGGTGTGTGAAGTAAAGTGTGCTGCAGAGAGCACACACAGGACATCATGTGTGACTGCAGGCTAGACACACATGCCTGGCGAAGAACAAGAAAAGAACAACTCTTGACAGAAATGTGGAACAGTAAGAAGAAGAATCCTCCCTTTGAACTGGAGCAGAAGCTGCAGAAAATGAAATTAGTCACATACTTACTTGATAATGTACTTAGAGTTACTTTCCACTGCTTTAGATAGCCACGCTTTCTCTTTCACCATTGTTGTGTCACAAAGACGTATTCAGTCTGAAGCACAAAAGTTAAATAACTTCTAATCTTCTCTTCTAATCTGTGACTTTGGAAATGACTAGTTTAGTTTCATGTTTTGACATGAAATCACAGACTCCATGAGGCCACACACATGAGACAAACACTGATAAAGGTAAACACTCTCTCTCATTATGTTAACTTCTTCTGAATGAAGTCATGATAATACATCTCATTACACCTCAGTGCTGTGTTGATTGTGCAGAGGGCCTGCAAGACCAGAACACTGATCTGCAGTCTGACAGCCGGACAATGCACGTGCAAGTCGCTGCATTATGTTTTTCCCCCACAGGTTATTACTGTACATGTTAAACTGAGTAATGTTCAGTGTCATTTGAAAAGTTCTACGATAAAATGAATTTGACATGCTGCAGTGACACCCAGTGAACCAATAGCACCATCTCCTGTTCACCTATATTAGTGTAGTGTTTGTGTACCGGAATGCTGAAAGAACTTCAGCTAATTAAATCTCCTATGTTGTGCTTCACAGAGGCGTGTCTGTGTGGATCGAATGCGCGAGGCTGCTCAGCTCTTCAGAGCAGATCACGACACAGAACGTTCCAGCAAAACTAAAGGCTGAGGTATCTTCAAGATTCAAGATTCAAGATTCCTTTATTTGTCCCACAATGGGGACATTTACGGCGCAAAACATACACACAGAGGAAGAAAAGTCAGAAATGCAAGGAGAGTAAGACAAGAGACAA
>JAVQJZ010080109.1:0-13148 GCA_036025355.1 Leiopotherapon unicolor
TACTTTGGGGTCTCTGCTCTAATTAGCTAACCCACAAGTCCCTATTTTGAGAGTTGACTTTATTATTTTTGTCAGTTATAGGCCACAACAAGCTGTGACAGAAACATGTTTTTTATCCATAGCAACTACTTGACATTAGTTAAAACCTTAGACATATTACGGTGCATTTGAAGTTGTTCACACAGAGTTGTCTTTCATTACTGAAAATGTGTGCACGCATTATGTAACAGTGTGATACACGCAACTTCAGGATTTACATCAATGGTCTAAAATCTTCTTAGCACATTTTATTTGTTTGATCTTCTTTAAACTATGTCTTTCCACACGGCCCTGGTGGAGTCTCGCTGAGTATCATCTGCAGCTGCGACCATAATGTCATATATTTATGTATAGTGTTGTTTGTCCTGTAGTTTCTCCTTGTGCTGGTCACGTCCTTGCCCTATAGAAGCGATGCAGAGATGAATCACTGGCTTAGAAAAACAACATTTTTGTCTTTATACCAGCAGTACTGAGAAATATTCCCATACTGCTCTGAAAGAGGGCACTAGACGTTGTTTTATTACTAATTACTAATCTGATAGAACTTCTTGCTGCATCTGCACGGGGTCAACTAAAAAAACTCGGATGTGTTGAAAAGCAAATCCTACTCTCAAGGTTCCTTGCTTTAAAACTTGGTGCATAGCAGTTTGTGATCAAGGGACACAGCTGGGGACAAAGAAAACTGAGTTAGCTATGATTTGCTGTGTAATATACATACCAAGCCCAGTTCTCCCTCGCACTGCAGAAAACTAAAAGCGGTGGAAAGAAAAATGCAGTGCAGCACTTTGATCCATTTTCAGGTGCGTGTCACGGCCACATGGCACTGCTGTGATATAAATTGCCGTGGAGGTACAGTAAATAAATAAAAAACAAAGTCGCTAGACCACATTTGAGGTTATAGGATTGTAATTTAACTCAATATTCACACAGAGGACAAGGTAACAAGCAGAAAATCCCCTACACCTGGCTGTGGCGCGTGTCCAACTGGCGGTTGGCGGCGGGGAGCCGGCAGCAGCGGGTGTGGGGACTAAAGCGACATGCCACATGCTTTTTTTTTCCCTGCGCGGTGCTACTCCCATTGAGACTTATTGTTTTATTCTGTCACTTATTCGCTTCATGGCTGCCTTAATCTAATGCAATTTAAGCCACTTACATTTTTCATACAGTGCACATTAGCGAGTTAGTACTGCCTGAGTGGGCCAGGTTAAGGACCTTCTTGAAGGGCATTGTCACTGTTACACACTGCCTCATCTCTGGACTTATCCGCTGTCTTATGCACTTTGTTTTACTCTCCCTTTCACTCCCCCAGTGTGGAGTGGATGCAAGGGCTACTTCACGCTGGGCTCCTCGATAGGTGGCTCAAAACCCATTTGCAGGCTTGAATGGCCTGGTTCTAGTCCAAAATACAGCCTTTTGTTTTCATGTCTTTTTTTTTTTCCCCTCTTTCCTCTCTTTTATTGACCGGACAGTATATCACACTGCATGAGAGGAAAGGCCCAGAGCGAAGTGGTAGTGAAAATAAAGACAAACATAAATCTCTCAGTGGCTCACCTAAGCCGGAGCACAATGCTATCTAGTAAATGACAGAGTTGTGGCTTAACATTAACGTCAGATATACAGTAGCTGGCAGGTCGCAGATAATGAGTTTGTGTGGGTTTTTACGCGCGTGTAACTTTATTTGTGTGTGTTTATGAGCGTGTTCAGCCCTAATGAGCATGTTCAACCTTGTACAGAAACTCTTCTCTGTCCTTACTTAATACAGCTTGTTGACTTATGGGTTGGCAGTCCAAGGCCAGCCCTTACTTTCAGATCAGTATTCAGGATTGCATAAAAGTTATGTTTTACTTATGAAGCTGTGCATGTGTGTGGATTAAGCAGCAGAGGTGAGATAAATCCCTCAGGGTCAGGGAATTCAACCAAAAAAACAAACAGATAATAGCTTTAGGCGTTTTAAAAATGTACAAATGGATAATATAGTATTTATTAATCCTGGCACGGCACTTCATCACTCTTTTGCTCACTTTTTCCCCTCTGTTTCTCACTCCCTTGTTTTTTGCTGCCTCCATCTCTCTCCTCCATCCCATTGGTCTATCACGCCGTCGTGGCGGTTGTCAGAGATGGAGGAGAGTATTCTGGCTATAGAAACTCACATCGATCCGCTCGCCTGCAGTCCACACCCAAACCTGCTGACTCCCGGCAGAAAATAAAAGGCAGACAAAAAAAATAAATAAAGTCAACCCTCAGCTCTTTTCTTCCCACCTCTCCGTTATCACAACCATCAACAATACAGGTCAGTCCTTCACTCCTTGGTCCCTCTTCCTTCCTCGCGATCATACCTGCCATTTTCTGTCTCACCCTCTCGTCTCCTGACGGCACCCCGCCCATATCAGATGTGACTTTCCTCCTGTGTTTGAGCTCCTGTTCAGCATTTTTTTTCTCATCCCAAGATCCAATTTTCCAATTCCCCTCCCCATCTCTCATATTTCTAGCCCCCTGCCCATCTATCTTTCACCCGCTCCTCTTTGCATCTGCTCCTTTCTGCTTCTCTCTGCACATCTATTGCTCAGTGTACACAAACACAGATGATCAAACACACCATCACACACACACATACGCACATCCATTTCTCTCTGTCTTTCCCCCTGCTGTTTGTAGCCCATACTGGAGGCTCAGTCATAGGGGATTAGCCACAGACTTGATCAGAGTCACTGCGGTTGCCAAGGTTGAATCTGTGGCATGAAGATTTACACTAGACACTTAATAACACACATGTTGGGGTCTTGAGCCTGATGTCTGAATTTCAGTTTTAAGGGGCGGGCTGGACTGCTTGTCGTATGCTCGTCTTCAAAAAAGCCTGGCCTTTTTTTGAAGTCAGTGTAGTAATAAGAGGCCATGCATCACGCATTATCTGATTCAGTCACATTTTATTACCTAGTGTCCTCCAAGTGTGAGATTATTCAAGTCTGTAGCTACAACTTCTTCAGCTTCAATCCTTCGTAGAATAAATTAATATGCTCACTACAAAAGATATGACTGTCACCAGGGAAAAAAAAGAAGGCACTTACCCTCACAGATTTATTAAGGGAGCAAAATCAAAACAAATCAAGGTCTTAACAACCTTAACACATTGTACCTTTGGCATTTTGGAGATGTTTAATAATACATTTCAGATAATTATTTGTTTATTCAGACTGGATAACACTTTGGATAGAACTCTTCAAATATTAACCGATCAAAGATTTCAAAGAGAAAGTGCATAACTTCTTTTTCATGCTGCTGCTCTGCACACTGAGTGCACATGTGCCCTAGAAAATCTGAAGAATATCAAAATATCTTGTATCTGATATGCGCGCACAACACACACACACACACACACACACACACACACACATTTATATCGGGTCAATATAAATTTTTTTTCAAATCAATCACCAATGAGGAATTGTATTGGAGTCATAAAAGGATTCTCGACATTATATCCCCTGATGATGACTGCTCTTGCCTGCATTTGAGCATTAATATCAAAGGCCCTGTGATTTGATGCATTGCATATTCACTGTCCAATAAGCAAGGAGGGACCACATTACACATTCAGTTTTCCATCATACAGTCCTAATTCATAGAGCGTTTTCATCAAAGCCTGCGCCAAGCAGCAAGATTAATGGGCGTCATGTCTCCTGATGTAGATTGATACTGGACGACAGCAGAATCAGTAACAATTCAGCTCGCGTCTGTTTACAGTTTGGTGTGCAGCCACGCTATTACGATACAGCGGCTGCCAATGAGTTGACAGTCAGAAGGCTAAGAGCTTCCCCTCTCCCTACTGCGATAAGACAGATCTGATCCGCTCCCTTGCTTGGCTGATGTCAGCAGTATCATTAGAATAAATGAATCACCATATTGCACTGTCTCTGCTTCTTCGCCTCATGCATACAGGAGGAGGCGTCTATTGGCAGAAACCTGTGTACACTTTCTCGGTTATTTTGTTTTTCATTTATTGACCTCTGTACAAGAACACACGCATCTGAGCTCTCCAAATGCAGATCAGAAAAAAAAAAATCCCTGTTTATTTACACAAATGAGTGTCCGTGTTCCTCGTTAGGGCTTCAAACGAGGTCTTAATTAGTTAATTGGCTATTACGCCCATTGCTCCCAGGGCAGCCGGTGTGGGTTGGCTGTCATTCATCGGAGGCCTCCACAAACACTAAAGGAGGGGGAGTTGGTCGGACCAATGGCGGGCACGAAGGGGAGGCTACACGAGGAAGTGCCGTGAGAAAAATTTGGCGGTCGCTGGTTGATTTAATAAAGTGTGGCAGTTCAGTGGCTCGCCATTCCAGAGTGGGGCGGTCGCAGTCTCACAGTCTGCCCTCAATCTCGCAGCAAAACAGTGGGTGAGGGGTGACTTTCAATTAGCAGAATGAGCCTAATTAATCAGCGAAGAGGTGATCTGTAATGGGAACCAGCAGCGTCGCCCGCTCATCACTGTGACAGGGTGAGAGGTTTTGCTTCTTCTGCCGCCATGTCGTTGTGACCTTCACTGCTACAGATGGGGAACCACAGTGTGCGCACATGACAGCCCGGAATCACCATCACCCTCATTACCGAGCAATATGGTGGAAATTTCTTTCGTTGTCGTACATATTGCAAGTGACCTGTGCATGACGGTGTTGTCAGCTACAAGGTTCGGAGCATGAAAGGAACATTTTCATCTTCCGCTGTTTAATTGACTCATCAAATCAGCGAATCACATTTATCGCATGGTAGTACCCTGAATTAAAAAAAACAGAAATTATAGGTAGGTGCCAAATATTTTTCTTCCCCTTTGCTGCACTCGTTGTCCTCAGCAGAGAGCTGCAGACATTTCTGATTGAAGGAGATTCTTGTTGATTGACGGAGCCTCCTGGAGCGGTGACTTGGAAGGGCTCAAGAAGACTCTCAGAGCAGGAGAGTTTATTAAAAAATCTTAAAGGTTTTATTTCAGGTTAAGCCTGACATTCATTTTTTTCATTATAATCCAAAGAAGTTGACTTAAAAATGATATATGTCAGATATGGAGGAGGAAGTCTGGGAGTTACTTAGGAAATCGAACATTAGATTGTCAAATATTACAGTGTGGTGCAGCGTTTCTCTTAGTTGAGGAGGTGCAATGGCCGTTCGTGGCAAAAGCCTCTTCTCGGCTCTGCACTTTAAGCTGCGATACACCACACTAATTACCCTGATGCGTGCCTTTGCATGTTCACATGTTTGCAGAATGTAAGAAACGTGGGAATGCACATCATGGCGCAGAAATATTTACACATGAGTAAATGGATGCAGTGAGCTTGTGTGTTTCACCGTTTATATGTATGAGGTGTGTGCTCGAGTTACTGGAAACGGCGTTGGCGTTGATGGTGCATTCATATTGGCAGTGGACTCCCTCTTAAGGCTAAAATGTTTGCACTTGACTAAAAGCAGAACACCCACACGCACCCAGGCTTTTCATAACTAGCTGGCTGTTATACAAGTTGAATGCTGATGCTAGCAGCTCCATTGGATCTGTTCTTTTCTTTCTGTTTCTGCTTCTTTCTCTCCGTGGTGATAACAGCATCGTAGATCTCCTCAGAAGCAAAGTTTCACAAATGGTGTTACAAGGGCACAAATTATCGTCAAATCCATTTGCTTTCTATTCATCACCGTAGCATTGTGTTTTGTTTAATTGACTGTGAACCTGCTGGTGTGCATCCAGCTTGTGTTCGGCAGACGCCAGGCCTCACAAATGAGTCTGGGGGAAAAAAAAAAGAACCGGCAACAAATTAGCCAATTCACATGCATGTCAGGGTGCTGCGTTTTGGGCGGCTGGGGAATGATGGACAGTAGAAAAAGAACAACAGAGAAACAACCACAATTGTGAGATGATCTAATGGTAGCATCATTTCTCCTTCACCGTCGTGCGGGATGATTGTGGGGAGTTTCACTTTCTCTTCTCTGTGTTCTGCTCAGCAGCTCTTATGCTAATTTCCTCCCAGTCTTCTAATTACAGGCGAACATGCTCATAAAGACGCGCTTTTGCATTTTATCCGGTTGCTTTTTAAACGACGCTCTCGCCCTGGAAGAGGTGAACACTTGTGACATTGAAATTAATTTACAAGACTGAATGGAAGGTGAGGAGACAATTATTGGGAAAGAAAGAGAGAGAAAACACAGCGCGTGAGTCGCTGCAGATATTTATGATTTCTTTGATTTGACTGAAGCCCCAAGTGAATGTCTGCGAATCCAAGAGGCTCTGCATGTCTCTGAAAAGGCAACCAGTGACATGGAGTGGCAAGGAGGTCACAGATCACTGACTTTAATTGTCCCTGTTGGGCGGCACCCAGGGCAACACTGCCACTGCTTTACTTGACCTGGTCAATATGTGCTTGTGGTGTGTGTGCCATTGTGTTTGTGTGTGTGTGTGTGTGTGTGTGTGTGTGTGTGTGTGTGTGTGTGTGTGTGTGAAAGACAGTAAAAAACAGAGAAAGAGAGAGAGACACAGAGAGAGAGGGAGAGAGAGGGACAGAGGGGAAGTGAGTGGCATTTTCCTCCTACTTTGCTGCTTTCGGTTTGAACTCTCATCCTATCAAATGTCCCATCACATTAACATCACTTTGTCACTCTTACCACAACAGAACTCCGGGGCCTGTTTCATTAGCTGCTATTTTCAGCTGCAGCCCTTGTTGTCTTCCTTAAATTAAACTTAGTTATGAGTTATGAGCCCGCCGACTTCAAGAATCCTGTCAGGATTTCTGTCTCATTTGACCCTTTCCCCAGAAGGTGGTTTGTGGAGTGCAATCATGCGTCGGCTCGGGCTTGCCGCCTGTCGCTCATGTTGACAGTTTTTTTTTTTTTTTTTTCATATCCTCACACTGAGCAGCAGGCCATCATGCATTTTTATGCTGCCATCAAATGGAAATGAGCATTGATATTCCCATCTGAATGACATTAAAAAGTTTACTTAAAGTGTGACTTGACCCGAGACTAGATGCACCAAAATCCAGCTCAGGACATCTTTTGACAGTGACGGACACGGCCTCTTACTTCAGCACTCGTGTTTTCAGGAAGCCGCATAAGTGGCCCTGGCTGTTCAGATAATTAGCAAATCAAGTGGTTTCTCTGTATAAGTCAGTAAACCCATCATGTTCGCCTCGTAGCAGGCTGATACTGACAGCCATGCACTTAATAACTATAATTAGCAATATCCCCTTTCCCCCACATTCTGACAAGAGTTCATCTGCACGCAAAAAAGGACTGTTGTGTAAAGATTTATGTCCAAGCCTTTGTGTTTCTTTGCAGTGTAGAAAATCCTCATTATCCATATAACTATGGCAGTGCTTATCAGAGCAACACTGTATCCATTCATTTATCCACATATCCGTGGTAATTATCCACTTTAATAGTTATCAATATCGTCGTATGAATAACTTTGATTCATGAGTCCTGACTTTGTGAAGCACAGGTTTACAATGGAAGTCTTAGCTCTCCCTGCTAATAATGAATAAAGCTTTTTCAAGAGACCTGCCTGCAAAAATGTGTTACTTTAGTTGGTTTGATAATTAAAATGTGAAACATTTTACCGTCCAAATGCATACGAACCAGCTTATATGAGGTGGCCAAATATTTCCACCTGCGCATCACTCAAATATTATCCTTGAAAACGTTGTACATTAAATTTCATTTGTTGATACAGCTGGATAGGATTCTTCTGAGGACAACTATATCCAAGATTTTTTTTTCCCCCACAGAGCCATTCACCACCTGGCATCAAAGTCTCCTCTAATATCAGCGCCTCCTGCATCAGCCCAAGCTGTGCCAAAAACTCATTAGAACTTCCACCAGGCAGAAATGAGTGTCACGGGACAGAGGAAACGGGGAGTAAGCAATACAATTGACTTTCAAAGATTTGAGCAAGTGGAGCCCGCACTTCGATACAGAACCAGAATTTTTTGTTTATCACATGTGGAATTGGATCAGTCACTTTGGATTGGAGAAGCAATTCACAAGGGAGAGCGCTGCGATGGTGGTGCGGGGTTGGCAGACTGATCAGCCACGAAACAGGTAGCATCAGAGGCAAGCAGCATCACGAAACACCAGCTTTTGATGGATGAGCTTCAGACCCACGGTAATGCTAACTCCTGGCAACGCGGCGTTGCCTGTCCCCTGCCATATTCGACTGTGAGGAGGAAATGAGGGTGCAAAAAGCGTTACAGGGAGGAATCACAATGAAGCTTGCAGGCACCATCACACATCTTATAAATCTAAGCCTGCAGTCATTCATTGGTGTTGCCTGTCCAGTGCGTGCGTAATAAGTCAGCTCTGCTCTGCATGGCAGGGGTAGTAACACGCTTGAACGGACTAATTAAAGGGATCACTGTAAATCATCTCTGCGGATGCCCTGCGGACGAGCCCAGTCCAGTACTCTGACCTTTAGCCTTTGCCAGCCAACTCGACTCACAACACCAGACCGCTGACTGGTCCACTGGACTCAGGCTAACAGACTATTAGACCATCCAGATGGTTACGGCGACTAGGGAAACAGGCTTAAAACAAGGCTGGTCCATTGTCTGCTGCAACTGTGTGTGTGGCAAGATGTCTGGGGCCATTTTGTCTCTCTGGAAGCCTTCTCAAGCTCGTGGTTGCAAGCTGATATGAAGTGAAAAAAGACAATTCCATGCGCTTTTCCTTGAAGTCATTTCACAAGCACTTATAATCTCTTTAGAGGGAAGGAGAAGAAAGCTACTGCTGCAGCTCCTTTTGTTTCCCCTCTCCTCCATCAGAAGCATTCTGGAAAGGAAGCAAACTGGAACAAAGAGACAACAGGGACCAACACAGAAAAATAAATCTGCTGATTTAATCAGGTTGCTATGCCTGTCTCTCACCAAGTGGGTTTTATCCTTGCCTTCTAGACAGGAGGGAGCTCCGGCAGCGACAACCAGCATCTCACTGATCTGGTGTAACCAAGAGAAGTGATAATGTCACTCCTCTGGAGGGCATGCAAGTTCAGGTGCTGTTTAATTATCAGCTCATTAGGACGTGTCTCCAAGACTTAAAAAAAACTGAATGGAACAGTCAGTGTGAATTATTATACAAATGACCATTTGAATTTGGTAATTACGGCCGGGAGTGGGGTCGAAATAAGCAAGCCAGTTGGATTCTCAGGAGGCAGTCGGACCACACCTGGTGCTGGCTAACCTTCTCCTGTGAGATGCTCTAGCCCACAGAGCCTCAACATGCTCCCGCAGCTGCAGGCCCAGTAGGAGATCCCGGCACTAGAGGACCAATTTAGAGCCAAGTTGGACGATTGAATCATGGAAATAAGACCGGCTGAGCATATGAAACACATAATTTCTCGCCAGTCCTACTCACTGATCTCATCATGAAATCCTGCAGGAGGGAAACTGGGTCTCGATGTGCTATGCAAGCACTCCAACAGCGCCTTGATGTAAATATGTGTTGGGTAACAAGGAGGAGGAACACAACAGAGCCAAACAGGAGGCAGGTTTTCCAGCCTCCGGAAAAATCACAGCTTCAGGCAGTGTCCACCATCCGACAGCGAGGGGCCCTCAGATTCATAAACAAGGCCGGGGTATTTAGGCGAAAAAGGAAAGCAGGGGGCTTTGATTTAATCTTTATCAATGTCAGGCACTTTGTGACAGCTGATGGGGAGATATACAGTGGACTGTGTACCATTTAACCCACATGACACACTTCCTGATTCACACTGGCTGTCTGACAGACACACTGCCTCAGCCGGGCGAGCTGACTGACAAAGTGGTCTCATTACAGGTAGGGGAGGAGAGGAGAGACACAAAGCTATTCCTAGAGCCTCGCACCGCTTCCCGCACTTCTGGAAGCGCAGGCCAGGATGCCAAGATGTCAGCAGAGGAAGTTGTGTGTAAAGATTGCTGTTCTCTGGTCGAGAGGTCAATGGATCGTAATGAAAGAGTGAGTGAGCGGCGACATCATCAGTGTAGGCAACAAGCGGCCGTCTCTCCAGACCTGAGGGGGTGTGTTTGTCTTTTTCAGATCAATAGCCTCTACAATGATGTCCTGAAAGACAATTTATGAGGCATAAAGGACAGACACATTGGTTCAACTCCAACTGCCCACCCCCAGCCCCTGAGATTCCTCTGTCTGATGCTCTTTTATTCTAGTCTTTACCCTGTTACACACTTTCGCCTCAGATTTTCCCTCAATTGTCATTTGATTTGCGCTCTTTGCTTATCTCCCGATTTGGCAGTCACATTGTCTAACTTTTTTTTTTCTTGTTTTCCCTCTTCATCTGGCATTCGTCATCATCCTCTGTCGTTCCTTTATCTCTCCACACCGCCACACATCTCTTTTGCCATCCTTCCCCCTTTCATTAACTCCTCCTCTCTTTCATCTATGTCTCTCTCCCTCTCGCTCTCTCTCACTGTGCCAGCTGTGTGATGAGCCAGGGGCTGATAAGCGGTGGTCAGCCTCTCTCCAGATGGCAGCCTGAGCAGCAGCTGCCTGGGGGGTGAGAGGGTGGGTGGTGATGAGTAGTGCGGGGTGGGAGGGTTGTCAGGGAGGAAGATGGGGAGCGTGGGGATGATTACAGTTTTGTTGCATTTCCAGGTGAAAATGGGCACACACAAAAGAAAATCAATTGTCGGCAGCATGCTATGGTCTGCCTGCTGCGCCGCTGTGCGACACACACACGCGCACGCATAGACACACACGCAGAGGCAGCCTCGCTGCTGTGTGGTTTCTGCTCTGTCGCCGGAGGTGCTGTGTCGATGGTTCGGCTTTGTGGAGTCGTCGTTGGAGAACGCCGCCTCTGGTTCTGGAAGTGCCGCGCATGCCTTCCCATATGACATCCCTCTGCCATGGTAGCCTGGAGGAAAGAGTCTCAATGGGGGAACACCTCCATATGCGGAAAAGGCAGCGATCTTAGTGTGAGCAGCGCCATTTGTTCAGGTTAAGCGGACTTGTTACGCAACTACATGAATTTGTCAAACGATGTCTGGAACAAGAAACATATCCTCCCACAATATTTGCTTCAGTGTGAGTCACTGATGTGCCATCATACCCTGGTGCGTGATGTAACCCTAATTCTTTTCATCTGCAAAGCTGGATATGAAATCAGTGGCCTTTTGTTCTAGCCAATGTGCTCTGTCACGGTCCTGGCTTGACTGTATGGGAATTCGCAGTGTGGGTCTGAGTGAGGGGCCATTGCAAGGGAGGAACACTTAAAACAGTCAATAGTTTTAGCAGTTTCAGTGGAGTGCCTCAGCTTTTGCAATCGACACACTCATAAATCTTTGAAATAAAAGTGAAACTCGCATGAGCAGCGTCTTTTTCAGCTCACAAAAAGACAAAATACTCACACATTTATGTCTGACACATGCACACTGACTCGTACACTTGTGCGTGTTCACTCGCCCACTTGCTCTGTCAGTCTCCACAGAATGTTTATACCATTTCCTCCAATTCCTTCTCTCTCCTCAGCCTCTCTCCCTCCTTTAAATTTGGAACCAAACAGGGGCTAAACTCTCTCAGCAGCTCCTCCATCCACTTCAAACAAGGCCTGTTTTCTTAGAGCTGTCGGTGGGAAAAGCCAGCGCCAGCAATGGAGGGTCTCCAAGGGACTTGTATGAGAGGCGTACAAGGAAAAAGGGGATGGGATAGTCAGATTGGTAAGAGAGGGATTGGGAGGGAAAGGGAGTGAGAGAGATTCCTCCTGTGCATGACAATGAGGAAACCATTCAATTAGCATCGCTTTATGGCCCCTGATGTTGATTACCTCAGACAGGCCAGCAAGTTCCATCCTTTTGCTGATTAAAACCAAGAGGAGCACAGCAATGAGACACTTGGAGGGATTGGTCAGACAGTGGAGGCTTTCTAATTTCTGTTTCGTAAGCAAGGACAAACAAGGTCAATGTATTCTTGGAAACAAAGCCCACTTGTGTGTGTCACTCCCACCGCCAGGTAATTGGATGTAAATGGAACACAAGCTGGGAAACGCAGTCACTAAGTGTCGTTTTTTTTTTTTTAAATGGTCTTAGTGCTTATGTCTCCCATGATTCTGATCCGGCATGGAAAGTGGCGCTCGACACGTGATTAATTACACTCAGAAATGTCATTACCCCCTATGGGGTAATCAGACTGGCCTCCAGAGGGGTTCTGTGCTGATTGCCAAATGTGTCAACAGTGACAGTCTTTGATGATGGTCCGGTTACGCGTGCGTCATGGCCGATGATTCTCAATTTAGAGAAAGGACGCAGCTTGCTGCTGCCTGACTCCAGTTCATCAAAGCAACAGGCATCTTATTTACCCTTTAAATGGACCAGCTCTCGGTTTAGGCAGTCAAAACTGTACACAGTCTTTCAAACCAAAGCAGGTATTTTGCACCAAGCTGCCTTTCCCTCTGTGCATGAACAGTGATGTGGTAATTGGTCCCATCGTATTTTATTCTGCAGGAAAAACACTGTCAGAGGCTATAAAAGCTGTAGATATGCGACCGTTAGAAAAGGTAGATCACTGTTGTCTAGTTTGGAGTTTTGCGCCATCAGTTACGAGGCATCCGATGGAAGCAGGTAAATCAGGAGGACATGCAATTCACCCAAATGTCTTCTGCGTGCCTAAAAATATTCAGCATTTGTTTGAGTTCTCACCTGCGCTTCATGTTTGTCCCACCCTGTTTTCATGGCATCACTCAAGGTGACACTGTCACCAAATGTCTAGTAGCATAATTGTGGGCACCAGAAAATATACACTGACGTTAGTGCCTCAAAGGCCACTTGCAGCAAAGTCTGTGTCTTGTCTGCCTGCTAAAAAGAACTGTGACAGACAGTTTTGACATCCAATATGGGGGATGAGGTGTGAGGGAGACAGGGAGGGAAGGCGAGGAGCAGCGTGAGGAGGCAGAGCAAGCGTGTAGTGTTTTTAATCACAGTTTTGCCAGTGCCACCGCCTGCATGTCAGCAATGTTTGTTGCTTATTTAATAATTCATCCCAAAGCCACTGACCCACTCAATTAAATCCCCCACGATTCCGTCTTACATTTTTTCTTTTCTCCAAGAATGTAGAGAAGAGAAGACAAATAAATATTGCAATTTCAATATTCAAACAGT
>JAVQJZ010080116.1:0-14307 GCA_036025355.1 Leiopotherapon unicolor
AACACATTAAAAATCATGAGAATATGCAATAGTTGCAGACATAGTGCAGTGCTTTACTTCGTTGCTTTACTTGGTTGCTTTTTTGTCCTCTACCAACATTTACATGTCTTGGACTAAACAGTAGTTAGCTGCTGACTCACTAACCCTAACTCTAACCTTACCATCAACGCCCACTGAAGCATGGTGACAACAGCAGAAGTAATCATTAAGAATGGTACATGCACTTCACTCTGTGCACCGTGTAACACCTCGTGTTACATGTGTATTTATGTATGTGATTACCACAATTACCACATCACGCCATAGTGGGGGAGGCTGTGGGTCATTCTCTATATGACTTGCAAACTACCGTATTATCTAAAACACTGCATATGTTAGAAGAAGTCTTTAAAACAGTCTAAAACTCAATGAAACATACGGCATTCATTTAAGTGGGAATCGTCTCACTGGCTACCACAGCAGGGTTGCATCAAAGCTGAAGCGTCAAGAGAGGCGAGCCTGTGAAGTGGAACTGAACTTTTGTGCAGAATGATTATATTCACCTGTGTTCTTCTGGGCTCCTCTCTTGTGGGTGATGGGTAGTAATACGGAGAAGGCTTTCCAGACCCTAGAAAAGAAGCGGTGAGGATGAAAAGAGCAATTCTGTGGGTGGCTTGATGCAAATACACTGAAGTGGAAAAAGCCTGCACATCCCCGAAGGGCAAATGTCTGTATTTAGATAGAGAAGGATCAAGGAGTGCTGCTCTGTGCTGGGGAGAGAAATAACACCAAATAATTGAGTTGGCCGCTGCTGTTCTGTTGTTTACGTAGCCCATGGGATGGGTATTTTCGTTGGCACTTCCATCCTACCGGTGGAATCCTGAAACTCAATTTCCACTTTGCTATGTGATGCATGGACTGTTGAGGCTGCGGCTCACTTTGTTTGCTCTGCCCTCCCCCTGCTCCCGCCAACCAGCGTGGGCTGGCAAGAGCTCTCGTCTGGCTGTAGCATGTCTGGGTACCCACTCACTGCCCCTGTCTGCCTGCTGCGACTTGGGCCCGCTAACAATGGCAGCATTGTGGAGGGTCCTCCACTTACTGGCCATTTCACTTTGCTGTTGTGAAGACCATCGCACGGCACAAAAAGCGCTCTGAAGTGCTCTGAATATGACTGGCTGACTGTCTCGGGGTTGGCAAGCTCTGGGAGTGATGATAAGAGAGGGCTGCCTTGGCAGGGAGACGAGACTGGCCGTGGAATCTGCTCGGAGCGTCACGAGGGATATATGACGGATAAAACAGATAAAAGCCCAGCACGGAGAGGACCAGAAGATAGCCTGTGATTACAGTCTGGTGCACACAGCGGACTGTGTTTGAATAAGACTACGGATATGCAAGAAGTTTGGACTTTCAGAAGCTCTCAGATGTGTGTGTTGTTCGGGTACCTGTATACTGGTTTTTATGGATACTGTTGTCCCCTTGGTAATTATAAAATTGCATAGTTGACTGTGCTCTCTGATAATCTCTGATAGTGTCTCTATGCTCTTTGATGCCCAGCATGGCAGGAGACGACGTGGCGCTGGCAGCTGGGGAGAGAAAGGAAAAAAAAATTGAACATTAAAAATTCCAGAGGTTTTCCTGTTTCACTGGCTGTGTCTATTTTCATCTGGCGGGGTCTGTGGCAGACTCGAGCCTACCAGGGTGGTTGACCGGGGACATCTGAATGCCTCCGGTGGGGAGGGTGGGCTGGGACTTGAACCTGTCCCGTTCTAGCGTTGACACCGGAGTGAGGAAGTGGTTTTGGTTCCATCCATCCTGTTGGGGAGGACAGAGGGGAAATTAAGTGGTTTGGAGTTGAAATTCTTATGTGATATTTTTTTTTTCTTTGGTCACTGAGGGAATATTTAAAGAATTCCTTCTGCTGTGCGGTTCACAAGCACTTTTTTCCCTCTCTTTGGTATGTACAAGACATGTTTCTATACGAGGTTATAACCATGATTCGTCAGTGCTCTTACTTTCTTATAGATGGTGCGCAGATCTCGATACTGCCACAGTGTGTTCAGCACCTGGGCAGCTGCTTTAACCACCTTCATAGAGTACCTGGAAAACAAACAAAGACGTAAACATTTATTTTAGAGTATTCCCGTGTTGCTTTAACCTCACTTTAAATCGTACTGTAAATATTAAAGGGCAGCGTGATTGAAGGAAGAGAGCGTCCTCAGTGTGTGCTAACCTGGGACATTACTGAATATATAGCAGGCTGGAAATAGCTGCTGGTCCATCATTCCACAGGGACGTAAAACCTCAATGCACACAAAACCACCTTCCCCGTGGCTATGGCTTCTGCCTCTCCAAGCATTTAAATGTTTGTATGTGCGAGCTTGAATGTGTGTGTGTGTGTGTGTGTGTGTATGTGTGTGTTTGTGCAAAATCCCACTCTCCAATGACCAGGACAGTCTGTGAAGCCCAGTGTGTTGTGTGCTCTAGCGGCGCGTTCGAACATGCGTGCCCATTTGCGCGTCAGGTTCGTGCCTGTGTGTACTTTGCGACCACACTAAAAGCGGCGGAACAAATATGGGCTGCTGTAGCACACCTGTCTCCTCTGCCCTTGGTGATGTTGACCAGCTTCTCGATGCCGCCTGTGTCGGCCAAGGCCTTTGCGTTCTCCATGTTTTTGCTGGTGACCTCGTGCAGGGTGCAACAGATGGCCGCCACAGTCTCGTCTGACAGCAGGGTGGTGTTTCCCCCGGGGAGACGGTTGACCAGGTCTCTCATTGCGTACTTCCCTGAGAGGGAGGAGGGGAAGTGAGACACGCAGCATAAACATTACCGTACAGCAGGTTTATGAGCAGAAGCTTACGCACTGTGAGAAAAGAGGTGAATTTGCCACACATAGATGCAGACATTCACTTTTTTTTCCATGTTGGATAATGTGTAAGAGGATTTGTGCATCAGTGAAACTACATTTAATTCTTCTATATGATGAACAATATATTTATCTTGCACGAGACTGCAGTGAGGTAGGCAGTTTTCCCCAAATGACATTGTGTTATCACCGCAAGGACGTCAAAGTGTGTGCATCCTGGTGTTGGAAAAGAATTGTTTCCCCTATCTCTCCTTCAGCAGAGCAGCCCAGCTGAAGGACCTGAATACATGCAGCACTCACGCACACACACACAAGAACAACAATAAGCACCTTAAACCTACACTGCAACTCCTCCCCTCTCTGCCTACAGGCGTCACCCCTGCATTGCTGGAACTGTAACTCCTCATTAATTCCACCGAGAGAGCACATAAAAACTTGTTTTTCATTAAATGAGACTGTTTCATAGAGCAAAAAAAGGTCTGGAGTGAGATGAAATGAAAAATAACAACTGGTAGTTAAAACTGGTTACAAAATGCCCTTGTTCTATTTCTGCATTTAATTACAAAAAACACATTGTTTGACAGTGTTCATGCTGTTGTAAGGAGGTTGGTGTGAAGCTGTGTGGGATATAATGTGTTGAATGTATGCATTAGCATACAGCCAAATTTTCTGTGCATCTTGTATTGTTCATTGTCTATCTGTGTAATAAATTTCAAACTGTATATACCTGCTTACAAATCCCACACACTTCCTTGCTCAGCAGTTGGAAAATACATTTGTAATGTGCAGTATATATTCATGTTTTATACTGCACTTGTGCATGTGGTTGAGCTCAGTCCATCTACAGCAAGGCTCATCAGTGCTTACATGTGTAGAAATACCAATCTTAAATAGAACAAAGCAGAGGTAAGAACACCTTTCTGTATCGCCTCATTCAAACAATCTGAATAATCCACTACAACCCCTCACCTATGAGCTCCTTGTTCCGGACATCCAGCGCCATGTTCCTCAGAGCGGTGGCAACTGAACACACCACCCTGTCGTTATCCATCCGCAGCAACTCCACCAGGATGGGCAGCCCCTTCTCCTTACGCACTGCTGCACGGATGTATGCTGCAAACTGTACACACACATACACACACACACGCATAAAAGGCATGAAAGCTTAAAAAAGGGTGTAGACGCCACGCGGGAGAACGGATGGTCTTGAGGTGTGCATTTTAAGCATGTGTGATTCCAAGTGTAAAAACGACGTCCGCTCTGACTGACGGAGAGGAGGTGAGCCGTTAAATCCTTTTTTTAACCAGCTGAATAGACGCCTGGTCTCCTAGGATATCACATTTAACAGCGTTTATAAAAACAAAAGAAAACGTGTGTATTCGTTCGGGTGCACGCAGGTACATAAACGCTGGTGCTGTACCTTCCAGTTGCCTGCTGACAGATTCTGTAGAGATCCAGCGGCGCCCTCCAATGTGGCGGGATTTGAGCTCTCGGCCAGCAGTGTCAAGTAAGGCTTAACCACCGAAGGGTGCCACAGCATCTCTGCCCCTTTGGGAGACTTGGAGAAGCCGGGGATGGGTCCCACGCCGTCCCACTGAACAAACAACCACAGTGTTTGAATCAAAAAGCAACAATATAATGATAAAAAAAAACAAAATCAAAACAGAAATACACATTCAGATGACAGTAACAGTGCAACAGTTGAGATGTACTGGTGGGAGTTTGACTTATTTTACTGTGAGAGGACAGAACATAATTAAATGACAGATTCAGACTTTTTTCTTGTCATAAAGATTTGACTATAAACAATTTAGCACATGCATGTTTTTTTGTGGTCTGTATTTTCAACTACAAGAATATGGTCAATCACTCATTCATTTCATGTGATGAGTAAATGCGGACAATGCAAACTTTTTAGAAATCCGACTACTCTTCTGAGCCTCTGTTGTAAAAAAAAACAACAAACAAACAACAAAAAAAAAACCACACTCACTGTGTCTTCCTGCAAGCTCTTTTTCTTCTTCTTTTTCTTCCTACCCCAGCAGCTGGAATCCACCTCTTTACTGGGCGACTCGTTGCCCAGTAAGCCGTCCAGCTCCTGCCCCCCCGTCAGCCGGGACGGCGGTATCTCCAGCTCCAGGCGATAGGACAGGTTCCTCAGAGTGCAAATACAGTTCTCCACAATCTGACGGCGGGCAGAGGGAGAGAGCGGTTTGGGTGGGTAGTTATAGCAGCGCCTTCCTAAATCACCATGACAAAAGCTGCAGTACAATAAACTCTGTGAAGCACGCTACAGTATCTACGGCCAATGTGTGGTACACAGCCCTGCTATTTATGCCGTTACAAATCAATTAGTTATGGAACCCAAGGGTCTCCAGTTAGGAAGAATATCTGGACCACAGCAAATGGATTTAATTCCACGCTGCTTGAGTTCTGTACAGGCTTTGCCTCACAGAATGTCAATGAGCATATATGTTTGAGAAAACCAAGTGGCTCAGTTCCTAGGGGACGAGATCTCCATGTTACAGATGAGCCACTTGACGTTTTATGTATTTTACTCTGCAAAGATGCATATATGGGCATCTGATCTCATTTCTACAGATGCCATGGAAAACTGTAAAAATATTGTATACCGGATCAGTGAACAAGGATTTGGAGTGTGTACTTTTGTGCTTTATGTGACAAAATATGTGACAGTTTCTGCTGGATACTGTGAGGGTCATTTAGAAAACAGGCAATAAAATGATACAAGCAGGCTCTGGGGGAAAACACTACTAAACCCTGTTATCACGTGGCGGCATGTTTTCCTCCTGGCTAAATGTGTGTTAGTGTGTGAGTGCGTGTGTGTGTTTACGTATGTGTATGTGAGTGTCTGCGTGTGGATGGCATACCTTGCTGTCGAAGTCAGAGGTGTTTACACAGGCTTTGATGACGTAGAGTAGTGAATCAACGAGGCCCTCACAAGTGCGCATTTGTTTTCTGGCCTCCTCGCCGGCTGAGCTCAGGTTCCTTTTAAATAGCCCACACGCACATACAAACACACACACAAACACAAATAAATTAGGCCTTTGATTTGGGGCTTTGCTCAACAAACAAATGAGTATATACAAATACACAAATTGACAGCTGTGTGTGTGTATGTGTCTGTGTGTGTGTGTTTGTCCCACTTGAATGTGAAATGTAGGCTTTGCCTTCCCCATTTACCATCCATAATGTATGAGGAGTGTGTGTGTGTGGTCTGACTGAAGTCATTATAGCACTTTGCTCAGTAAATAAGGAGCTAACTAAGTATTGCTCGCACACATACACACAGTCAGTTCAAGTGGCTGTCACCAATTACAGGCTGAACTCTGCATGCAGCACAGTGTCTTCAAAGGAAGAAGCCTCGGTAGAGAAGCTGGGGGATATTTCATCAGTGACTGTAATAGTCTATGAAATGATGATGGCTTTGAAATAGGCATAAGACCGGTGAAAATCCAAGTGTTTGACCAAAACATGCACAATTAGCAGAGTTCATGTCACATTTCCTTTGATTTTCTCAATCAAAACTATTTAAAAAAAACACAGTATTAGCCGTGATAGCCGTGAAAATCTGACTCTTCATTGGTCTCGGATGAAATCATTAAAGTCTCGTGCGTTTCTGTTTGCAGAGCAGCTACACAGAAAACAGCAACACTGGATGCAATAGCGTCTGTTATCCACATAGGGGTGCTAGTGCCAAGTGTGTTCATCAGGTGGTTCACCTCAGGCAGCCCGAGGTGTTCCTCAGCACCAGGGAGGAGTGGAACTTCAGCTTGTGGTCGTCGTCGAAGGTGGAGCTGCTCCATCCGGAGTGAGGGATGATCACAGTGTTGGTCAGGGTCGTTAAGGCGTCCCGAATGATTGTCATCTTGACGGCGTCACATGACGACAGGTTCCACAGCACCCCTGGGGAGAGAGACACAGGCACTGAGAACAGAGGCACGCAAACCTCCAGTTATGTCAGCTGTCGTATGCAGTTAGGGGAGCCCAACAGAGATAACAACAACTCGGGCTTTTAATAGCTCGCCGTGCACGGATGTGTCCATGAGTAAAAACACATACAAAAAAGAGAGAGGACAGGCATGTACACACACACACACACACACACACAACCAAAGGGGAAACACTCCTCCTCTTCACAAGCAACAGCTCTACCACCAAGGCATCAGACATTCACATCGAATTTCATCCAGGCAGAATATCCTCAGGGCGAAGATTATTAGCTCGAAACGAAAGAAGAAAGAAAGAGAAAAGAGGACGGGGCGGGGATCCATATGGCATGGGCTCAGTCATTTTGAAATGAAATATAAATAATGTAAAGGCTTTCTCGAAATTATGCCATCATTTCACTCAATTCAAATATACTTTTGGTAACCACTGATAATCACGCACAGTCCCGGCAGCCTTTGATGCTACATCTGTCAAGGATTAGCCAGCATGTAGCATGTTCTTGTAATTAGATGCCTCTTGCTGCTGGGCTCAGGCTGAGGCACGGCCTGACTTCTGCAGGGCACCAGCAACCTTGGAGGTGGCTAATGCTGCGCGGGCTGGAACCCACTGCAGGGACACTAAATGCATGGCTCAAAAACCCTTCAGCCACAAAGTGCATCAACAGCATGCATGTGTGTTAGTGGTCCAAATGCGATTGCTTCATGACTTTTGCAAAATGTTTGTATCCAATTGCCCCTCTGTTTTTTTTTTTGGTTCCACAACCTCTAACCTTGGTTTGTAAGTGCGGAACACAATGCATGACCTACAAAGCAGAGCAGAGCTATCACACTAACCTCCTGCATATGAGGATTTGTACCACACAGACGAGCACACGTCTTTGGGAGAGGTAAAAAAATAATCGTTAGCTTTCCCGACTTCTTGTTTCTTAACCTCACTCTTTAGTTCCTCACAGCACGGTGCCCCCCACCTCTCTAATTGAACCAAGAGACTATAATAGTCTATAATATGGCCCAGGAGCGCAATTCAGGCACACTGCTGGCAAGAAGCTCTACAGTATAGATGGATATGTGTCTGCCAAGCACTCTCTCTCTCTCTCTCTCTCTCTCTCCCAGTCATTTCATCAGCACTCACTTGGCTTACTATTATACTTATTAACACCACATCAAACGTGCCTTAAACCCATTAAAATCCAAAAGTGAACTTTTATTATTTCATTTTTATTTTGACAAAAAATATCAAGACAAAGCCAAGAGTTAAATGATACTTGGCTCTCGTTGACATGCAGCATGTGCCTCTTATCGGAGCCTGCCAGCTGCGCATGTGGGCCTGCATGCCGAAACCTTAGCATCAGGTGGGCTCTGCTCTGCTCAGGCGGTGGGATACATTTCAATCAAATCCTTCTGTGGCCGTCCAGCTCTGCTCCTTGCACAAGCACACTCAGGCCCCGGTGTTTGCCTTTCTCACGGGATACCCGTACGCACAAGGATTGGCCTGAAACAGTGCAGGGCGACGTAACGATAACACACCAATTCTCACGCCCGCTGACCGGCCTCCCTCCCCCGGTGGCTTTTGCCGCCACGACCTGCTTCCTCACACCGTAGGGTTTTTTGCTCCCAGCTTCACTCTAACGTCAATTTGTAGATATTACCATTCTCTGCAGGATTTCAAAACTGGCTGGGTGGAGGCGGTGGCATGGCGGAGAAATCGACAGGCAAACTCGCCGAGGCGTGACTGACAACGCTGTCAGCGGTGCAACACCGGTGGCAATACCCATAAGTCATATCTGACAGTCAGATGAGGGAGACCTCTGTGTGTGTGTGTGTGTGTGTGTGTGTGTGTCTGTGTATAAACTGTGTTCTCTGCTCAGTGGCATGTTCTCAGGTGCCTTGGCCTGGCTTTGAAACACTGACCCAAAGTAAACACTGTTGTAACACCAAGGCCAGTGGAGAGTCCAGGGCTAAACTCCAGAGTGCACAAGGGGGAAGA
This sequence comes from Leiopotherapon unicolor, assembly GCA_036025355.1. Classification (NCBI taxonomy): domain Eukaryota; kingdom Metazoa; phylum Chordata; class Actinopteri; order Centrarchiformes; family Terapontidae; genus Leiopotherapon; species Leiopotherapon unicolor. The sequence goes on from JAVQJZ010080116.1 coordinate 8,801, forward strand.
GAAAGAGAGAAAGAGAGAGAGAGAGAGAGAGAGAGAGAAAGCCTCAATACAGAGATGAAGAAAAATGAGAAAAATATGAAGCTGGTTCGAAAAGTCTCCAACAGATGCTGAGGCAATGATCCAAGAGCTAACTGAGCTGAGAGCTGGATGGATATTTGCCAGTTTTGCAGATAAATAATTTAAAAAATCAATCATTTCGACCCTTTATTGCAAGTTTGATTTGTTTTTTCACGTTTGGTTTTCTTCTGCCACAAGCATCGCTGCAGGCTGACAATGCCAGCGCAAAGCAAGCCTAAACTTTACGGTACCGGCTGCAACTTTTTATTAGACTCATTCATATTACGAGCATATAAAGAGGCCGCTTAAACAGATTCACAGTGGCAGGAAATTATGGCTGAATTACAGATGGGGCACAGTGATGATGTATTTCCTCCTGCAAAGGTGCAGAGTAAAGGTGGGTGTCAGCGGTCTGATTTATTTGTCATTGTTGCATTTCTTATGTTATTGGACACATGAAAATGGAGCAGAGGAGGTGAGAGAGGGGCCTTTAACAGACAACATGGGTAAGTATAAAGTATTTCTGCAGTCAGAGTTTGGTGGTTCACCAGGGTTGGACTTACTTACAGCCCTATATCCAAAACAGGTTTCCTTATTTCCTCCTCTATTTTTCTCTGTAACTCGGCCTTGCGTTTTGATTGCATTTTGTCATGGATACATATCGGTCTGCTAGCTGTCTAGCACCAAAGAGAATGACACACTGTGTATGCTAAAAAAAATGTTTGTATAAAAATATAGTCAGGACTCATGTTGTAATAATTAATCCAGCGAGCTAGACTTCAAAAAGCTGATCTCTCTCCCTCTGGTAGAGCTACCAGAGTGCATCTTTCTCTTTTGATGACATTTTCTTCCAGTATCTGTGCCAACCAAGGCCTGACCAATCCTGAAGCCACCTCTCCTCCAGACAGACAGGGAATAAATGGATCTATTGTTGGTTGATCCCCAAATGTCTGACTGCTCCTTTGACAGCCTTTGTCTCCTGAATCACAGGTCAGCGTGCCATCGACTTCATCAGGTGCGGCAACTGGGTGGCCATTTACTTCATTCGGTGAGAGGCCGATGGTCTTGAAAAAAATAAAAAAACGGCCCAATTTATTAACCTTCCAGTATTTGGGGGTTGAACTGGAAACTTGTCAATTCTGCATCGACTAACCCTCAGACGAGCCGGTTGCACTTTTGAGGTTGGTGGGCGTTTTTCATTTTCTCCCTCATGCAGTGGAAGTCGGCGCATTGCTGCTTTTATGGCTATAACTGGATTTATTCTTGGATCAAATTAGGTTTCTCATTTTTCATTTGATCAAAAGGTCTTAACCTCCTCAGTTTCTTCTCTGCAACAAAACAAACGCAGCAATCGATGCCGACTTATGGCAACCTGGTCCATGTGTGTCGATAGTGCTCTGCTAATCTTTGCTTAAAGTGGAAATAGTTTAAATCTCCCACACACAGTTTGGCAACACTGAGTTTGTAAAAAAAAAAAACAAACAAAAACAAAACAGCAATCAAATATACATTTTTAAAAACAGGTTAAATAGACAGATGTTCAACAGGTCCTAATAAAAACATATTTTCACATTTCATGAGGAGTGGGATTGGCATACATTAGAAGAAAACAGAATATTGTTGAATATGTCGTCCTAATTTAGTGTTTTATTCTACAACAGGTTCTGAGTTGTAAAAACAAGCTTTAATCAGACAAAGAGGGCAGTTGACTCTGAATGTTACTGAATTTGACCTGTTCTCAAGCACTGCAATTTAAAATCTCCACACCAGAGTGAGAAGTTTGTGAGTTGTAATGAATGAAAGAACCTAAACTGAACACAGTCACAGAAACAAAGACAACAGAAGCCACACTACAACTGCAGTGAAGTTACAGGTGACAGCAGGAAGACGATGACTACAAATGGGCTCGGGTACTGTTTTCTATGTAAGAAGAGACAAGGACTTTGTTAAGTTCATCGCCTACAAGATGCAGAGATTTGTCTTTTCTAGCAGCAGACGAGGCAGTGATTGAATGCCAGTCCAAGAGACAATCCGCTAATTGTGACTCACTTTTATTTAACCAAAAAAATCTTATTTTTCTCCCCAGTAAGAACAAAGAATGACTTTTAAATACACTCAGCTGCTCTGAGAGTAACAAACAGACTCTCTAAAGCTCAAACAAAATGAAATCACGATTAAGAATGTAGCTGAGTTTGCCAAAGTAAAGCCAAGATTAGACGAGTGATATCATTTAATAACTAAAACACAGGGTAAGAAAACATTGCTTTTGGGTGTGTGTGTGTGTGTGTGTGTGTGTCAGTTTAAGCTGTCCTGGAGCTAATGGCGTACTGGAGCTAATGGCGGTGCTGTGGCCTGTTGATCTACGGGGCTGTTTGAGGACAGAGCAATAACAGCTGCTGGAGGACGGGGCAGGTAAGGCAGCTGAGAGCCGGCTTTGCGTGTCCCCACAACACGACCTCTGACCTGAAGTAAAGGGTGGCCTGTTCTTGCAGCTACTTCTAATAAAGCGCAGGCGACACCTGGACCTCCCCGAGGAGTCCAGGGGGAGCCGCCGACAAAATAGAAGCACACCCCCCCCTCTGAATGTCTCGAGCTAAAGTTCAGACACCTGGCTGGCTTCCTCACCGGCTTTGATAACACCGACGCTGCTGTCGAAGACGTTATGATTCATCTTTTATCTATAACATTGCCCACACAGTGCTAATTAAGTAGGAAGACGCTGCTGGTGAGTGAGCGATTTCTGTCTGCACCACTTAAAACTCTGGTGTGGGATGCCCTTGTCATCCAGCTGAAAGCTCTTTATGTGGATTGTTCTCATCAGCTGTAATTAACCAGAGGTGATACAGCTCTGCTGGCCTTTTCTAATTGCTCCCGATCCCGGGGCCTGCACCACCAATTAGCCACAGCAGGCTCTCACGCTGGCCGATGAAAAGGAAAAACTTAAACAGCGCTCACATTAAAGCCGCTCGCTCTCATTGGGCGACGCATCTATATGAGCTGTTGAAATTTAAATGAAGGGAGTGAAGAAGGACGTTTTTAGTGGTTTTCGGAGGCATATTTCTGTGGTTCAGCGTACAGGGAGGAATCCTGCTCTGGCGCTCTTTTAAAATGTTGATTATTTTCTCTTTTGGTGTGTTTTAAGCAAAGTAAAGAAACCTGAGGGCAAGTCCACTCAAGATAACATACAAACGCTACAGACTGTTGTCTCCGTAATTTGGGTGCATTGTTTTCCCTCGGGGTGGGTGGGAGGGGGGGGCTGCTGGACTGTAACCCGAGACATTTAGAGGGAGGGGGGCTGGAGTCAAACAGCTGACTCAGCCACCTGGGAGCCAAATGTCTTGGCTCGCTTATTTCTGTAGCGCTCCACCCTGATCCTAAACAACATGGATTTATACCCTGTTTGCAGAGCTTAGACAACACACAAATACAACTGAGCTGCACACAGCCCGACGCAGAGAAGGAGGAGGAGGAGAGTGACAAGCAGACTGTCAGGCGCAGTTGTTTTCAGACACAGAAGGAGCTAAATCTCTCTGCAGCCTGCGTAATAAAAGAATATGAATCCTGTGGAAATGAGGTTTCCTTTCTCGGCATATGTCACGAGAAGCAGTGACAGCAGCAGCGACAACTTAAGGAAAAGCCTCTGCGGCTCAGTTAGTATGACAATCCTAATCTAAGGATAGACCACGGCAGGCGGCTCCGCTTAAATGTTTAGTCAAGAGTTTTCTTAATTCACACATAACCGGCGGGAGCAACATCGTACGGTTAACCGTGACGTGCAGCGCGAGGCAAGCGTTCAGGGACGGCGTCGAGAGTCACGAGAAACCGAAATGACGCGGTGCTGCAACGATCCCAACCAATCAGCACCCTCAGGTTTGTCGGGTCAATTATTCAGCATCTTGTGCACGGCATTCCCGTCCTGCTGCAACCTTGCGACAGATCTCCAAAGGGCCCGATGTGGTAACGGGCCCCTGAAAAATTTAAACAAGAAGATGGCGTTGGATGACAGCATTGCTAAAATGACATTGTACACCAGTGAATTAATGCCACGTGGTAACTGATTATTGTGCAGGCGCTGACATTGACGTGGTGAAGTTGTTACTGAACAGGTGCTTATTTACACATCCAGCAATTATGGAGCGACATTAGTATTCTTTGGAGTCGTGTTTGTGTCCACTTGACTAATATAAGTCCAGTATTCACCATCTTTTACTGGTGGTTTCTACCAATTCTTGAGAAATATAGCTGCTTATTGGAATCAGAAACAATGCTAAGTTAGACTGTACAGTTCTATAAAGCTGATGTGAGCTTCAGCTTCAGTTTATGACTAATAATTCTTTGTAGGTTTACTATTGTGTCTCCTCTCACATTTTTACATTGTTTATACCTTGTAGTTTGTTTATTATACTATATTATTGTAAAATATTGATTTACCACAGACAGACATCCCTGGTTCCAGCTTCTTAAATGGGACAAATAGCTGATTTTTCTTTTTAAAAGATTGTAAATTGAAAATCTTTGGCTTCAAACTACTATGTGGAAAAAAAACAAAACAAAAAAACTGAGGATGCAACTTAAAACATAAAATTCTATAGACTGATTAAATTCATTTCAATAATGAAAATAATTCTTAGTTGAAGTCTTGTATGACAGGAGGCGTCACTCTGCTTTTTTTTTTTCATATCATATAAGGGAGCATCACGGTGCCTGATCATTATGTGAAGGAAATGTAACAGTGGAGTGAAACACTATGAATGCCACACGCGCGCCTCCACAGAGATGAAGGGAGAGCTGTCAAGCTCAGAATTCACGTCGCGGTCTATTAAGTGCACATCTATTCTCCCCACACGCTGACTTACCTGTGACAAGCTCCCGCACTTCTGCATCCACGGTCTTTCTCAGCAGGCGGAGCAGAGCAGGGATCCCTCCCGCGTTCCTCACAGCGGTCTTGTTGTCATCCATAGCTTTGCCATAAACGAGGTTCCTCAGAGCTCCACAAGAGTTCTTCTGGACCTCAAGGACCTTGTGGTCTAGCAGGTCCACCAGATGTTTAATACCTCCCAGTCGACACACCTGTGGGACAGTTTGGACAAGGTCACGTACCGTTATCAAGTGGGAAGAATATACAGACCACTGACAGTGTTTCTTCAGCTTATATACTACAGAGAGCAAAATCATGCATTTATTCATGTGACAAGAGAATCTACAGACGGGAAATTTATTCCTACGAGATACAAATGATTTGGAAAAGTAATGTTAATCTAAAACCATATAAAAAAACACTTAACCACAGGAGATGGTAGTTTGAAAGGCTACATTTACATTTTCATCTTTGAGGGAAAAAAATTATGTACTAGGAAAAAAGTGTAATAAGCATCCATTTTTTTCTTTGAACAGTATGAATCTTTATGTGATATGTTAACATTTAGTACCTGAAAATAAAAAAAAAACAT
>JAVQJZ010080185.1:0-14045 GCA_036025355.1 Leiopotherapon unicolor
TGGTTCCTCTCGACTTCTCCTTTCTTTTTTAACTATTAGAGTGTCGCAGTATCACAGTGAGAAAATATTGTTTAGTGTGAGAAAAACAAAACTGGCATGGATAGTTGCTTCAGTGTCCCGTGAATAGTGTTGGTATTGATTTGTGGTCTAGACACGCAGAAAAGACAAACAGAATTTAATGGACTTCTGAAGTGCAACTATAAAAAAGAAAAAGTATTATAGAAATGGTGCTTGCTGTGCAAATTTATCTATGATACAAAACCATGAATTGATTAAACATATTTCAACATACAGTCAGTATATGAGAGCTGTATATTAGTAGTCGTGGTTTTAATGTTTAAATCAACTTGGTTTTTTCAGAATGGTGGAGGTGGCTGCATGTCACACCAGCCACACATCCGCCGCCAAGACGCAGAGCGGGCAGGTTCTGATGTGGGGTCAGTGTCGAGGTCAGGCTGTGGCCAGCCCCCACCTCACCCACTTCAGCAGCACAGACGATGTGTTCGCTTGCTTCGCCACACCAGCAGTCACGTGGCACCTCCTCTCAGTAGGTAAGAGTGCTACAGGAGCATTTTACACTGAACAGGGGCCCCAAAACTGACACATGCTCCGAACTACTGCGACAGGTTAGATGTGCTCATACCATGCAGTGGTTACAAATTCCTGGAAGTGGTCTAAGAAAGAAAACAGGAAGCTCTGTTTCCTGTCCATGTCAAACCATCATAACTTTACAGATCAATGTCATCTGAAGTCAACTTAAACTGAGCAGCATAAGCATATGTCACCTTGAAATCTTCATTGTTTTGTTTTGTATTGTGAGTTCTCTCAAGCGCAGTCTTTTTCTGCCCGTTTTTACATATTCAACTGTTGTGCAAGAGGAACAAAAAATCCTTTTTGCAAAGCGTGCCAGAGAGAGTATATGAAGGGTGTAAATCAAAGCTTGAGATTTTAATAAAAGCTCGTACAGTCACACTCTGCTCAAAGGTGTGCTATATCTTTCAAAGTGAAATGACAGCAGTTGTTTCAGGACCATAAAATAGACCAAACTTAATTAAACAGGCTCAAAGACAGGCCTCATTTAACTGCAAACATTTCGTCATTCATCCGTGTAACAGCATTGCTTTTGTCTTTCTTTTTGCCAGATGGTGACGACTACCTGACTGTCGCTCAGTCTTTGAAGAAGGAGTTCGACAGTCCGGAGATTTCAGACCTGAAGTTCTTGGTCGACGGGAAGTGTATTCACGTTCACAAAGCCCTTCTGAAAATCAGGTACAGAAAACGAGGACCCTCACAGTGCTACTCGTTTTTCAAGCTTATATATTAGGCAATATAAATACAATCAGAAAAACCCAAATGTTACTCTTAATTAATGTGATGATTATTTGTATTCACATTTTATCATTTGTAACTTCATATTTGCTTTTTGCTTTTTAAAAACATTTTGTAGGGAAATATCCCTGCAAATGAACCGAAACATCATCCAATCACATGACAGTTTAGAGTAACATGTATACAATGTGTGTTACTTCGGTTCTTATTTACACAAACCTAATGAAGAATTATGTTGGGGTGCACATGATGACCCTCATAAAAGGAACAGAAAACAGAAAAGCTTTCCTCTCTGATGTCGTGCCGCTGCACTTTGCTCGAGGATATGAGCAGCCTGCTTCTCCATCCTGAGTTTCATTTTGGTCACATGAGAGTATTTTTCCGCATTCAGAGGTTGCGCTTGGTCATTGGTGATGAAGGAGCTCGGTGTACCACACTGGGATTTTCAAGGGAACAGAAACGCACTTTGATGTTGCAGAATTGTTTGATTGTTAATTATAGAAACCTAAAAATGAAACGGACTAATTGTTTTGTCAGATGTGCAGCCAGTGTGTCAGAGAGCACACAAGGCCAATCTTTTGCGATAATGGCTCTATAACATATACCTAGTGTGCAGTGTAGCCTATATTTAACCTCCATCTGTTAGACGGCGTTCCCTCGGCTTCCTGTTAATGTCACGGGGAGGCAAAGACAGACCTATTGTTTCCTGCTTTTCTTTTTATAACCACACTTGGACACAGAGTATCTGCATTCCAGCGCCTCACTCTTTTGCACTGTCAGGAGGAAGGAGCCAGGCTGTCTGCAACGGCGGCCGTTCTGCATGCGCTCACACGAAGATGCAATGGCACACAAAAAAAAACGCCCGCTTTGGCGAGATCACATGCAAATGATACGTCTGAGGTGCGCGCAGAGAATGAAAACTCACTTGTTTGTTCAACCGTGTCCAGAGAAGAAGCGAGAAGCAGTAGAGATTAGCAGGGAGGGAAATTTGAAGGGAAAAAAAGAAAAAGCAACAGATTAATCAGTATTTATAATTCAGAGGAACGAATATGGAAACATACTGTGGGCTATAGTTGTTGGCAGAGTGCCTCTGCTTTGCCTCGGGAAGTGTAATATGAATGATTAAAAAAGATGCATTGCTGTTTCGATCTACTTATTCAGAGTTATGAAGTCTTGGGGGAAATAATAAAGTGCTGTGGTTCAGATAAAAGAGGATGGGAACAAAAACATGATTTACAGCAATCTGAGAAACAATGAGCACCGGTGATTACACACACAGTGAGCTATGACGGCCAAACACACTCATGACGTACTGAATGGAAGACGTGAACAGAAATTTCACAGTGCAGCTCACAGAGACTATAGCAGTGATTTTGCAAGTTTTAGCCCCTTGACTACTAATTATGTGAACTTCAAGTTACCGCTGAGGGTTTTCAAAATACTGTAATGTTTCAGTATTCTGCAGATGTTTCATCTTTATAGGGATCCACTGTTTTATTGATTTCCTTCCACTATGAAAATGAATTCACCTGCTCTTGAAACTTGCTTTAGTTGTGTGATCGGGCACGATGAACAGCGAGTCTCGTTATTATCTTGGTTTTTATTCATTTAATTTAAATTGGATGGTATTGCATTTTGCTGTAAGTGGACACTGCCCTGTCTTATCTTCCAATGATAAATAATTTGAGAACAAATGCAGATTTTGTTTTGAGTTGTTGGATATTGCTTCTGAAGCACCACGATTTGATGATTTGCAAAATAGCTGCAGTGTCATGTACACAGTTTGTGATTAGATAAGCCAATATGTGCTAAATTTGGTATCTTTTGCTGTATCATGCAGTAGTAAAGTCCTTCTCTTCCCTCTCCAGGTGTGAGCATTTCCGCGCTCTGCTGAATGAAACCGATGAGGACGCTATAGAAATCCACCAGTTCTCATACCTGGTGTACCGAGCCTTTCTGGAGTACCTCTACACTGACACCATTAACCTGCCACCAGAGGATGCTATTGGTAAGGAAATGCGTGGGCCGCGCTCCCTCTACACGCCGAGAGAAACCAGAAAGGAGCCAGTGCAGAACGAGCTCACCTGTGTGCCGTCTCTCTGTGCAGGGTTGCTCGACTTGGCCACGTTCTACCGAGAGACCAGGCTGAAGAGGCTGTGCCAGGAAACCATAAAGAGAGGCATCTCCGAGGAGAACGCCATCACTCTGCTCTCTGCCGCTGTCAAGTATGAGGCGCGGGTAAGCTCATAGCCCCTGACACTCAGTCAGACAAACGCCGTGGTGGTGGTGGTCTTGGTGGGGGGGCCTTCTCAGTAGCTAGTCGCTTGTACTCCTCAGCACTGACCAGACAGCCCTCTTCATTTTTAGGACCTGGAGGAGTTCTGCTTCAAGTTTTGCGTCAACCACCTAACCGCCGTCACGCAGACCCAGGCCTTTGCAGACATGGACCACGACCTGCTCAAGAACTTCATTAGTAAAGCCAGCCGCTACGGGGCCTTCAAAAACTGACTAGAGCGCCCCCCGTAGCGATGGATTCGACCCGCCGAGGTCCCGAGGGACGAGAGTAAACATCAGGCCGATCAGTGCTTCAAAGCCGTGTCGCTGGAGATGTTAAGACCGGAGAGGAGGATGGTTTAAGGTTTCACCCTCTAGCCCATGCTCCCGTGTTGCTGCCCCAACTGCCTTCTGGGGCGTAAATATTGGGTTACACCGCTCACAAACAGACAGTGCACAGGCCGAATAGAAAGATGCACCACAGCAGCGTTGTCCTTTCTTCGCCTTTCAGTTGTCACCAGTGTGCTCGACTAATTCTGTAACTCTGATCTGAGACTGATAAAGTGCAGGCGCTTGCCTTGCAGTAACAATCAGCTCAGACACAATGCTGTAAACTGAACACAATTCACTGCAAATATAAAGGTATGGCGTTAAGGTAGAAGTCTTTTTCCTTTATCACAATGCCCTTTTTATCAGTCACAAAAGCAACATCCTACTGTGGTGTCTGATCGGCAGTTACGGGAAAGTGATCAGCAAAAAAAAGCATGTCAGCCATAAATTCACCCATCACATTGTGCTGCTTTTCTTTGAAGCCTTTGATTGTCAAACTTTCTGGACTGAGAAGCAGTACTTAATGAGCAAAATCATATGAGCTGGAGAAACTGAAAAATATGTTTCACACCTTTTTCCCCCCAAAAACAAACAATGATAGTTTGTGTCTGATCAGTGATTTTTCCACTTTTGTTATATATGTTGATTATTCACCTTTGCCACCATAAGCATGGTCACTGTTTGATGTTTGTGCTGACTCGCATTTGCACAGTTTTGCTGTAGACAGTCACGTTGACCACCATCGGAAAAAAAGATGCAGTCAGTCCCACTGACGGAGAGATAAGGGCATCCTCTTGCGTGTTTACTTGTGTTCTGATTAACCCTCTCTGAGCAGCTGTCTGACTTATCGATTCCCGCGTAGCCTGTCGGTGATGTTACACTGCAGCTGATTTTACAGTTGTGTTTCATTGCAATCTGGTATGTTTACAAAAGTGTGTTTTTTTTATTGTTCATGCGTTGGCAGCAAAGTTCTGGTTGTTGTTTTTTATTAACTTTAAGTTTAAAGTGTTTCTTTATATCTCTCCCCTGGTAGCAGCTTGTGTGAATAAAATAGCACCGGTTTAGTGTAATTGCCAACTGACTGTGTTGAATATAGCCCAAGTCTCATATAGGACCACAAGGTCTTTAAATGTAGTTACCAGATTATTCCACATTAAATTCCTAAATTTGTCTAACTAGAATGTAACAAAATGCTTTTACTTTAACAAGCCAATTATTGTATTTTTTGGAACATTTTGATAATTACTTAAAATGCCTGTGTTCTCGTTTTGTATGGAAAATGCTGTAAGCTGCTGAGGTTGGCACTAATAGTAACATTTGATAATCAAACATGTATTAAAATGAATAACTGCATCATTTGATAAACGTGCTGTTGTCGTGATTGGTGGTCTGTTACAGTCTGTGAAGTGATGAACAGTCCTGACATACAAGTGCGCATAATGTAAAATATCGAAGACATTATTTATCCAGTACGGTACCATGTTTGAACGACCAAAACGCACTGTGGTAACCGATTTACCACTGTCATCTAACCAATGGTGGGGTGAGGGGTATTTTTTCATTCTCACACGTGAACATGCAGAGGTTTTCACACCTCTCTCTGCTCTCGTACATCACTAACCTGCATGTTACTAACTCAGATGTACATTTCCTCTTGAAATTTCAAAAAACGGCGAGTCAACTGCAAGCAAAATGAAACATGCAAAATAATGTGCTAAAGATTTGTAATATACTACTCATAATTTGCAGTATAGCATTATGCCATTTATACAGGAAGTTCAGACAGTTTGAAAATGCATACAGTGTAAAAGAATCTGGTTTTAAATCTGTGTCTTCTGTCAAGAGGAAGCTATCTTATTCTACATGGATTATTTATTTCCTGAAGTGCAACTTTATAGAGTCACATCATCCAGTCAGACCTCACCCAGATTTCAAAACCTGCCAGAGAGATGCAACACGTGGTCATAATAACAGGGGAATCCAATATAAGTGATGAATAGTAAATATTACATTTGTTTAGTTTAAAATACGGTGTTATTTTAAGAATCCATCAAGAAATGTGTTGGTTTTTTACTTACATATTGTGCCAAAATGAGATGGAGATGGAGCCCTAACAGACTTTGTGCATATTGTGATGGAAACCAGATCAGCAGCTCACAGACAATAATTCAGTTACTTGCTTCCAGCTAAAGGCTGCACCCGAAACAAATGATATTAACTTTATCTGCATATGGCTTCGAGGATAACACCCACCGTGATATAAAGTATAGAGGACTATTTGGGGCGAGGCTCTGTGATGATTAACTTTGGAAAACTTACTTGTTATATCCACAGGTAATTTAATATTTTTACTTCCTTTTGTATTTCTGTTACCAGAAATCATTATTTAACCTTACTCTTAGTTCCTTTTTATAGTCTGTCAGTCAGGTTAATATCTTATTATATGGTTGAAGCCTAAGACTAAACGTGTACATTGTCACACAGAGCTACTTAACGCAGCTGACACACAAGTTAAACAGTTGTACATCGACTATGAGGAAGTGCACACAGCTGCCAACAGCTTTTGGCGTTCTGCCATGAACAATCCCCCTACACTGACAAAAATGTGATCTTAAGTGTGAAAGAAACAACTTTCTGAAAGACATATTCTGAGTCTTCACTTTGAAAATACTTAATCACAGGTAGAAGTTTACTGAAGTGTGTAAGAACCATTTAAATGAACCTGCCTGAGGTGGAACTTATTTTAAGTTTTATAATATTTTATTAACCGATAATAATACAGTATATAAATTATATGTATAATACATTATATAAATTCAGTCTTGATGTAAAAGACACTAAAGCCAGTTTTGCATTACCCTTGGAAATGTAGAGAAGTATACAGCAGCATAAAAATGAAAATGTTAATGTTGACGTTTCTGATAGTTCCTGGTAGTTCACTCTGAACTAAAAATAAACCATCAGGTCCTGATGATGCTTTAAAAATTGAGAAGTTGTTGTGAAGGAGGAGAGCCACACTTCTGCTCTATTCTCGCTGTCAATGTTGCTTCTCACTTTGTATCTTCAGTACCAACATGTGGCAAGTGTGGTTGACTTCAATACCCGCTGACCCTGCTCTACAGAACCGATAGCACCGCATCCTGTTTGCACACCAGTTTGTTGATGAAATATAGTATGTTCACCTTTTTTTTTTATTTTAGAATTTGTGAAACCAGACCATCATCAACTGAAATACCACACTGCACAGCCAGGTGTGTTGCAGCTTAACTTGTCTCACTCGAGCCTAAACGAGTGTTAAAACAGTGAGCTCACTCAGCATGACAGCATGCTGTGAAACATGTAATTGAATGGCGACGATGGGAAAATGAAAGCATCTGCAGGGCTATTTCGGTCAGTGAAGAACAGCTCAGGTCATATAAACCAATCGTCCTTAAAAAGGACAGCCGGGGGTTTGAAATTCCAAACATGGTGTTTGCCAGAAAACCGGCCCCATTCGTGTTATTTTTTGACGAAGCAGAGCTTAATGTAAGACTTTTGGTTTAAGGTGCATATCATTTACTGACATGCAACACTGCACGCTGAATCCAGGGCAGAAATAATGTAGGAAACTCTTTATAATAAGCCACACTGGTTTGAAGTACTTCATTATGTAACATACAGTTCATGATTTTTTTTTTACTGGTTGTATATATATTTGTATATATAGCGTTAACTTTGACTTTCTAGTGCTGAATTGCATTCACACACACAAATGTACCATTTTGACCGCTCGACAGCTGCTCCTAGGATTTTGAATAAAAGCCTAAAAATGTTGTTTGACAGTTTAGTGTCACATACAGTTGTCATCAAGTGTCCAACAGACTGCGGTTGACATCTATCATAGTTAATGATGATGAGTGTTGAAGCGTTGGCTCTACAGAGAGTGTTAAACAAAAAGAAAAAAAAAAGCTGTGAAGGTGAAATGTTTGTCGACACAGAGTTAACGAGCACTAAAAGTTTTTTATAATGCAGTCTGTGGTTGCAGTGAGAGAGAGTAAAGTGTTCGGTGGGGAGTATCTGTTTTACAAAGCAGTCAAAAGTTCTAAAGTTGATAAGGCAGCACGTGGGAGAGCCCGTCAAAGACTCACAGCAGACACTTTTCTTTATGTTATTCACATGTCACGACCCTGGTTTCAGTTTTCACTTTGTAATAAATTAAAACAGACACGAGCTAAACATTTGTTTGTGTTTCTGAGAGAAGATGAAGATGAAGATAATAAAGTGAAGATTCTCACTACCTTCGCATCAGTCATGAAGTTTTCCTCACTGTGTTAAAATCAGGAGCGGGGCCATTACGTCTCAATGGTGCAACAGTCTTTTCACTTTCGTGCAGTCTGTGGATATATAAACATTTTTACTCTCAGCAACTTCAATCAAGTGTACTTCACTCTTTGGAAAAAAACAATACTTCATTATTTTTTTGTCATCATATTTTCAGATGTCATTGTTCCAGAAAATGTGAGATTTATGTCAGATGCTTCACCCTACCCCACTTCGACCACAAGCCGCATGTACATAAAAAAGTTTTCTGCACATCCTACTAACTCAGTGAGTAGTCCTGTTGCTGCGGCAGTCCTGGAGCCCTCCCTCGGCCTCCTCACCCCCCCCCCCCCCGGTGGTTCGGGAACCGGACTGGACATTTCTGTTGGGCCGTGCCAGTTTCGTTTGTGTGCTTGTTTGTTTGTTTCTGGACACCAGCGCAGCATTTGTGCAGTTTCTGTTTCCAGGGTGAGTGTGAGAGAACGAGCTGAAAGCCTCTCGGGCCGCAGAGGAGCTGTCCTTCGTCCAGAACTCCCCTTTTGCCAAGTTTGACATTTGTTCACCGGACTTTCCTCGAGCTGCACATTTTTCATTTTGTGGCAATCATGGTGCGTTTTGCCACTGAGGGGTGTGTTAATTCGAGACACTTCAGCTCAAGAGCTAGGAGTCTTAACACTCAAGCCACAAGTCACATCCCCAAGCTTTTTGCAAGTTTGAGTTACGTAATGATATTTTAAAGCGTGATGCGCCGATGCATATTACTCAGCTAATGACTCAGTGAATGAGCCTGACTCTGCCCAGAGCCAACCAGTAATAAAATAAATGATAATCACGGCCTAAAGAAAGAAGCAGCTCTGTTAATCCAGTGCAGGTTTAACCGGCTGTGTTGGTTTATGACTGAAAAGGTGCTGCAGGCTGATCGAATGGGTCCTTTGCTTCGTGCAATTTCACCAGCAAGCACAAAAGACAAACCTCTTGTACACAGAGTTCAAGTGTGTGTCATTTCATAAAAAACATTTAGAAAGTTTCAGTCTGAGTCACACGCCTTCAGAGTCATCTTCAAACCCATGGCCCATGTCTGGCTGATCATTATGCAACAAGATTATGTCACCTGCGATCTTTCTCATGCATCCGCTCCCCCTCTTATGTTTGAAAGCCTTCAGTCTTGGCCTTGGGGGTGCCAGACAGTTTCCTGGCATTGTGAGAAATTTAACAGTCCAGGGATTTCAGGCACATGTTTTTGTTTAGCGGACCACATACTTGCATGTGAAGAGCTTGTTTTTTAAGCGCTGGATGGAACTATTTTGCGCGTGAGAGACAATAGTGCAGGTTTTTCTATTTGCATTTCGCCTCGAGCCTTGATGGTGTTTGTTTTTTGGTGGACAGACAAAGAGCGGCGCAGTGGCCGTAAAAACACCCCACTGTCTCTTTGATTCTCTGCGAGATTTTTCCTTCATTTGTTTGGCTATTGTTGGTAACGCTGTGAAGTCCAAATGAGCCATCTTTGGGTCGGCGTCGTGCTCCGAAGCGAGGGCGCGCATGTTTGCATCGCCGGAGTCGGCTCCAAGCAGGCAAATATTATTGCAACCAATAAAAAGCAGCTCCACAAGTCTTCCTATGTTTAGGTGTTTTTTACAGTCATGAACTACAAAGGGTGGATTAAGCAGAAATACACCGCTTTCAGCTGCTGGGCCACTTTACTTACAGGAAACCCTGCCAGGTAGTATACTTCCTATTTGACACAGTAACAGTAACCAAACACAAACGCACACACGCACACAATTTACAGTACTGACTAACCGCACTGCTGGGAGCTCTTTCAAGTTGTGCAAAACTAATTATTTATAAACTTCACATTCCTCCATGCTAAGCCACTTCACTCTCAACAAAAGCCCCAAAGTTTTTACCGACTGCCAAGTGGGGAGTTTCTACTAGAGCAGGACTTGAATGCTACTTTAGCAGAGCGCAGAGAGGAGAAAGCTGTGAGCACGGACTGACAAGGGCAGCTGAAAAAACCACTGAACAGAGAAAGCCCTCTGTTCTGTCTCATTTCCAGTAGCCCTGGCAGAATGAAACTCTGTTCGTCTTCAGCGGAGGAGCTGCCCACCCAGGCCGCCGGCGACAACAAGAAGGCGCTTCAGTCTCCCGGCAGACCCCGCGGAGGCCGTCACCTCGGGCACTTTTGACCTCCCATCTTTATCACCAGCTTTGAAAGATGAAAGAAACACAAACCCGACCTCGATCAATTTAAAGAACTATATTAGGCAGATTTTTTTTTTCATGCTGCTGTTCTGAACAGTGATGAAAGATGTTTTTAGAGCCTTTAGTAAAACTACAGATACCACAATGTAAAAATACTCCATTACAAGACATGCATGCAAAATGATACGTAAGTGAAAGTAGATAGATAACAGCAAAAAAGAAAAATATTTTAAATGGTCAAAAATAAAAGTAGCAATTCAGAAAATTTGCTCCTGTCAGTTTTATATGATCACCAAATTAAACTTTATAGCCATTATATGGGGTCATTATGGGTTTCGTATAAAGTAACCAGTAAACCAAGCTGTTAAAAAAAGCAGAAGGGGTTGCACATGGTTTCAGATGTCACACTCACTCAAAGGCATTTGATTTTCACACAACACCATCACAGTTCACCAGAAAACGTGAATGATTGTTATAAAGTTAAATTTTGACTTACAATGCAGCTTTATCCATTTATTATGCTTTAATATTTAAAATGTATTCATAGCACACAAATTATTCAACTAAAGATTTTCTGCACTCTAAATGAACCTTTTTTAAACTTGCATAGAAAAGAAAATAGCTTAATAATAAGCCTAATATCGGTGGTATTACACTTGATATTTTAGTTTGCTGCCTCAGTAAAAATAGCTGAAAACATTTATTCTAAATACACCCACAACATCACGGTGTGCTTAAACAATACTGAGTGTACTGCAGCTAATTCTGAAGACTTTTATTGTGTTGATGAATTCCCTCACAAAGCTGAGTTGTTTTGGTTGATTCCCCCTTTAACTGTAAGCAGTTAAAGGAGACAAAGGAGTAGGAGGAGCTGGAGGGCAAGTGGTGGGTGGAGTTACTACAGCTGCTCTCTCATCTACTCAAAGTACAAAAACTGTCTCTGATACCGGCACAAAGGAGAAGCAGAACTGTCTGAGTGTGATGCATGCCGTGCAAACGCTGGAGAGAGAGACACACACACTGAGGACAGAGAGAGAGAGGGAGAGAGAGAGAGAGACAGGGAGAGAAGTAGACACTGAGTGACTCAGTCAATCAGTTGGAGAAGAGGGGAGGGACAGGAAACAAACCCTGAGGACAAACACACTCACAAACACACTCACATTGTGACACAGACGGAGATCAGGAGCTCAAACTCAAGCTTCAGTTCTGCTGCCGGAAAAGGAGCCTGGTGGTTTGTCGGTCGGGACCTTGTGAGAGGTGGAAGGCTGATGAGTACTTTGCTGCTTTGGAGCTGAAAAGGATTTTTTTTAAAAACATACAGAACTTAGTTTTTGATAAAAGATACTGGATTTTGCCAGGAGGACGTCTCTCCAGTGGACCTGAATGTGGATATGCCCTCTTTCTCTTTGTGAACCCTGCTGCTCGTGGATGTTGAGGACTTGTTGAGTGAAAAGGAGACGCGGTTGTGTGACTGATTTATCTGAGTAAGTAGAGCTCAGCCTGCAACTTGTGGGGTGCAGCCTTGTTGGGAGACAGGGCAGGGGGAGGGGAGGACGATCCAGCGTGAGTGTCCTCTGGGAGGGGTCTTTTTTTTAACATGAAGTAACCCCCCCAAATAACTACATCTAGGCAGGGCAAGGACAGTTTACCATGTGCAGCAGTGCTCTCTCTCATGGACGTCTGTGTTGGAAAGAAACCTTTGTCCCAATGGCCTGAATTATCTGATGACAGCCTTTCAATTTATCGTGATTTAGGACTGCTTTGTGCTCCACTCTCCATTCATGGTGGACTCCTTGTGTGAGGCAGCCCTTTCATTATATAGCCATTACATAACAGACACCCCTCATCCCTGCGCTCTTTGTCTCTCAGAATGTACAACTCCACCACCCCGACTGACAATTTCACAAACAGCTCGGTGAACTTCACCTGCAGCAAGAACGATGGGTTCAAATACCCGCTGTACAGCACCATCTTCAGCATCGTGTTTGTGGTGGGCCTGATCACCAACGTCGTGGCCATTTACATATTCACCTGCTCCCTGAAGCTGCGGAACGAGACCACGACCTACATGATGAACCTGGTGGTGTCCGACCTGTTGTTTGTCTTCACGCTGCCCCTGAGGGTCTTCTACTTCATCAACCAGAACTGGCCTTTCGGGAGCACGCTCTGCAAGGTCTCCGTCTCGCTCTTCTACACCAACATGTACGGCAGCATGCTTTTCCTCACCTGCATCAGCGTGGACCGCTTCTTAGCCATCGTGCACCCTTTCCGCTCGAGGGCGCTCAGGACCAAGCGCAATGCTCGGATAGTGTGCATCGCCGTGTGGGTGCTGGTGCTGTCGGGGAGCCTCCCCACGGGCTTCATGTTGGAGACCACCTCGCGTGAGAAAAACAAGAACAATGCCACTTTCTGCTTTGAGAACTTCTCCTCCAACCAGTGGAAGTCTCACCTGTCTAAAGTGGTGATCTTCATAGAGACGGTGGGCTTCATCATCCCGCTTCTGCTCAACGTCTGTTGCTCCATCATGGTGCTGCAGACCCTGCGCAGACCCCAGACCATCAGTCGCGGGGGGAAGCTGAACAAAACAAAGATTCTGCGCATGATAATTGTGCACCTCTTTATTTTTTGCTTTTGCTTCATCCCCTACAATGTGAACTTGGTTTTCTACGCTCTGGTCCGCACCAAAACTTTAAAGGGCTGCTTTGTGGAGTCGGTGGTCCGGACGATCTACCCGATAGCCCTCTGCATCGCCGTGTCCAACTGCTGCTTCGACCCCATCGTTTACTACTTTACCTCAGAGACCATACAGAACTCCATCAAGAGAAAGTCTCAGGTCAGCCGTTCGTATGACGTCAAGTTCTCAGAGGCCCTGCAGTCAGAAACCGGCTCCAACCTGCAGTTCAGCCTGAGGAATCTCAAAGCTAAGGTTTTCCACAATGAGTCGTCAGTGTGAAGGTGGGGTTGCCACACTCAGCACGAAAGGTATTAAAAAATCCACTCTTGCTTAGAAAAATAAACATCTGAGACTATGGGAATGGAGTTTTTGGAGGGCACCTGCCAAAGAAGTATTATCTGATCTCAGGGCAACTGTTTGGACCTGTCACTGACAGGCTCAGCTCTGCAGAAGTACTGCAACACGACGCTTTGTGCATTGCTGTGGATTCATTATTACTACTTAATTTGCCTTTCCTGTGGAATATACTGTAATTGTGCTAAGCACAATTACTCCGCCAGTGACCTGGAAGGGAATTTCATCACTGAACAGCAGGACAGTTACAATATTGAATGCTACATGTGCTTGTATATCTGTACATTTCTGTGTTAAGTTGTGGTGGTGCTAACTTTAGAGTAGCATTTATTAAATTAACATACAGTTATATCAAGCTATAAATTGTACAGGCCTTTGTTTTTTGGAATTGTGAATTACAAATAGGTCACAGAAGTGCCTTTTTGCTCTGGTGGCATTTCATCGTAGACTATATGTCTTTATAGGCCATTAAATGCACTGACACAGACTCTGCATACTGCACTCCTGCCACAGTAATGAATAAAAGTCATGTACTGTCTAAAACAAACAGCTGTACCTGAAGCCTTTTGTCATTAAATGAAAT
>JAVQJZ010080226.1:0-14197 GCA_036025355.1 Leiopotherapon unicolor
TGTAGTCTTAATCTAACAGGTGATTAGACTCAGACTGCTTATAGCCATTTTAAGAAAACTGAATAATGTGATAGATAAAGTTAAAATTACAGTTAAGTATTCTTTTATGTGATAACTGGAGTCATAATCAGACTTTTACTTTTGATAGTTATGGTGAAGATGAAGGTTGAGAAGTGTCCACAGACAAACCATATTTTTATAGCTGTCGTTAAACACTTGGCTCACAGGGACAGGCAGCCGTCTGATTGCTAGTTCTTCTGTATGCCTGCTTTTTTTTAAGTAAAAGTAACTTTACATGTTCACTGCACCCATATTTTTATAGTTAAGACACAGTAGAGACACTTCTGGTCAGATTGGCAAATGGCCAGCCTGTGAAGACACGTGACTCTGCAGCATTAACCTTCAAATCAATGACACAACCACATGCACAGTGTGCTGTAATATCCTCCTGGCATTAATAATGTTTGTATTATTGAACTCTTTATGTCTTACTGCTTTATTGCTAATAAACAATCTAAGTGAAGTTTTATTATTACAACTGCCAATATTATTATAATATTGTACATTGTAGAATTGCTCCTCATTTTATATGTAATAAATTTACAACACAATTTAGGTTGACCCACATTGAACAATTTCTCACTTTTGTTTTTTGTTAGTTTTTGAGCTTTCTCGGCTGAAACATTGGCGCAATTGCTTTGGCAATTGGACTGTGTGTCCGCATAATGACAGACGTATATTCTGAACATACATGTTTCTCTGACAGCAGTTATCATTGTGAGTCTCCTGCTGTTATCAGGAAGCTCAGCTTGCTGCTGGTCATATGGTGAACACAGCAGTCACCCGCATGTCATTAAGCAGAGCTACAACAGTGTGTGTGTGCTCCTTTATGGTTGTGTGCGTGTGATGAGTTCCTCTGTGTTTCTAATGGACAAGAATGTAAATTGAATGCGGCCCATTAGTCACTGCTGCTATACACATTCGTCGTAGTTGTGTTTGCTCACTTTCTGTGCTCCTATTCTTCTGCATTTGTCTCATGTTTGCAGATGACATGCTGATGAGTTAGATTGGAATCAATTGTCACGCCCATGTGATCAATACACAGGGAGAGCAAAAAACTGCAGACTGCATATCATAAAAGAGAAGGTTCCTATTTCACAGCAACAGATTATTACAACGCTAAGAATCTGACACTTTTTCATGACCCAAATTAACATAAATAGCTGAATTTAAGTCTGAATATAAGAAAAGAAAGGTTACAAGTCACATTCACAATGAAGGAAATGAATCAGCTTAATGTCTCCAGGCTCAATGGTAATGTGTTTTTCACACGCTGTTTGCTGCTCTCACCCAGAAGTGAAGAAATAAAACGAGCTAATTTAAAAGGATTCATTATCAGCACAGTGGGCAAAATCAAAGAGGTGGAGACCCTCTGACGAATGAAGAAGGAGTGGAGGATCCTCTGTCGTGACTTGTGCCCGGTTTGGCCTATACACTTGTCACGCGAGGGTCATGTGCACCGTGTAACCAGCTCTCAATACACTGCAAAGTCATCACTGACAGTAGTTTGTCACTTTTGCAAACACAGCTTACAACCATGAGTTGTATTTACAAGAAGAACTATAAACGATCTTATTCAAAACTTTTACCAGAGCTTGTACTTTTTGTAAAAGTGGACAGTTGTACAACTGCAGTTAAGCTGATTCTCGCTGTAATGTACAGTGTAATGCAAACAGCAATAAAACTAAGAGCAAAGCACTTTCATGAGCTGGTTTGCCTGTCTGGCTCACCCTGTATGTGTCTCCATTTCTGTTGCTAAGTGGTTGAGGACTAGAAAAGATTGAATACAGGAGGAATATAAGTAATCTGAGACAATATCAAGATCCCACTTGTAGGTCAGTGATTTGAGATTACCTTTGTTGCTGTAAATGAGAACAAGGTCACGAAACTGGTATTTCAAATATAAAACTTTCATCACTTTTCTCATGTGGATTGTGTTTTTGTTTTGGTTCTGCAGGTGCTCGCGGTCAGACCTGTCGCTGGCTCTGGAAGACTGCATGGCTGCCCTGGATCTGTTCCTCCGAAACCACTTTGAGGAGGCGCAGGCCCGGCTGAGATGCAGGTGGGAGAACAACCCGAAGCACACGCTGACACAGCTGCTGTGCTCAGCTCTCGTCGAGCTCTGACCGACCTGGCTTTGTGCGTTTGTTTGTGTTATTTAAATGGGAACAAAATGTATTGGAGACAAACAGCTGATCTTGTGCAGTCATGCAAGCAGGTGTATTTTTAGTTAGTTAGAAAATTTCCAACAGGGAAACCGCATTCACACACGCTAGGCCTTTTGGACGTCACAGCAGGAAACGCACTGGTGTAAATAATAAAATTATTGATGGCTGAATTCCATTTAGCTGCTTCAGTTTCCTGGTCCCAGTATTGTGCATGCTGGCTCACTGTCACTGTCAGAACAGAGCCATCATACCGTCTGTGGACAAGATGGATTTAATGTTTTTCTTTAGTCCTAATTTGAAGTTGTGTGTTTATTGGACTGCAGGGTGTGTATTCCAGGACGTACTTTAATGTCACTAACACTTCATCTGTTTTGATGATTCAGCAAAACTTTTGCTGATGAGAATCTGCCTTCTTAAATGTATTTTTCCAGTAAAAATGTCCAAACTGAGGGAAGATTCACAGTAAACAAGCGTTGCTGTGGCACTTAAAGAACATTTTGTTGCACAAAGCAAGCACAAGCAATCGTTTTAAAATATGAATGCCTGGTCCTTGGCACAGTGACAGATAAGAAAGAAAGAAAGAAAGAAAGAAAGAAAGAAAGAAAGAAAGAAAGAAAGAAAGAGATACTTGTGTCCACGCCAGGGAGGGATGAAGGAACTTTTGGTGTTTGCTGGTTGGATGATTTTGTTTACTGTAGGTTTTGCGTGATTGACATGCTGCTTTGAGTCACAAACACAGGCTCGCCCTCTGGGCTCACACCCTGCCTCAAGTTTTGTTTTCTCTCATCAACTTACTCCATTATTCACTTCTCATTCTCTCCTGTATTATCAGGAGGTGTATCACTCTATCACCATTATCTTCCACCCTTTATTTCTTCACTGGGGCTGAGGGACACTCCTTTGCCCCAGTTCCTTCTTTTCAGTGCCAAGACAGAAGAGTAGCTTCCTGTCAGCCAGTGCTGTGTGTTTCTAATTTTGTCAAAGTCTAGATTGATAACCATTTTGTTTTTTTAGGGGTTTTGGTGTTAGGAGATGTTTCACTGCAACATTATATAAATACTCTGTTGCCAAGTGACTATCTTGTTGCTATAATCATACTATAATTTGGTATTTAAATTTGGATTTGTGAAAATATTCCAACCTGGCGGAGAATCTGTCTAAATCCACCCCAGCCGCACTTATAGCTGCTGCCACCTGAGGCTCGGCAAGGCTGTCAGATCAGCGGGTGTCCTCATTTCTGCCTCGACATTCTTGCACACAGCTCTGTGTGTGCTATCTCTGCCTCCTCCAGTCGGCGAAGAGCACCTGAACAAACAGTAGTTGCAAATATGTACATATTTGTAGCTGTTTTTGAGCCCAGATGGTTGGATGGGACACATGCAGCAGGACAGTATGAGTGTCAGACACTAGCGCAGGTTGAAACTTAAAAGATTAGACAGTACTGTCCTATAATAACCTGGAGCTTCGTGGTAATGTGGACAGGAATTATCAAGGTCCTTACTCACTGTCATTATATGCATATTTTGTTGGTGTGAAAGTGTTAAATTAGTTACCTGCAAGTTGCTTTATAATTGCTGTTTTCCTTCAGCCTCGCCCTAGTTTTAACAAAAGAATTCAGTAGGCAGTTAGGATGAAGTCAAATTAAAGTGTTGTTTTACACTCGAATGCAGCACCTAAATCAAATTGAGGCAAGGCTTCATCTTGTTTGGTTTGCACAAAACCCGAAAACACCCACAGCCTCCTCTGATTTGTCCTGTTTGCTGTTCAGAAAAAGGGTTTTGTGAGAAAGCCGCTAGGTGGAGGCATCAGAATTATGTAATATTATGTAAGGTGTGATGACGTCTGCTGCATTGTCAAAGAGATACTCAGAGAGACCTGGGGATGATGAGAAACGCTCGTCCTCATTGGTGTTTGTCTGTCCCCTGCTTTTGTCCATGTGTACTTTTCAGATCTCTCCTTCAAACTGTGTCTCCTTTCCCCTTCCTCCTGCTGTGTTCTGATGCAGTCAGGTGGGACAAGGGTACGCAAAAATCTGCAGCATATGCACATGCACACACATACATACACACACGCACTAAACCTTAAATACTGAAGCACGAGCTTTGATTATCTGGATGCACACCAATCAATCATATGTCCATTACCCCTGCATTACTATTTATGATCTTAGGATGCACTGGGAGTAAGACAGGGTTAGCTATTGCAGTGTCAGTGCAAACATGCTCACAGCTATGAAGCACTGGTTTAAAGTTTCAAGTCCAGCTTGTGACACACTTGTGAGTGTGAACATAGAAAGAAACTACAGTATGCAATATGAACATTTCTCATGCTTGACTAGGAATCAGCCCATGTCCATGTTGTATTAATTGGCGAACTATGGCGATGCTTATCTTTATGCAGTGTTTGAATGAGATATTTTAGATTATTTAGGGACGTTGAATCTTTTGGATTATGTTGGACTTCAAGGGTTTGTTTCAGTTTTTACATACGCTGGTTTGAAATGCTCATTCACAAGGAAGAGGGGTGCCTTCAGTCAGCTGGGAGACCGTCTCTGCCATTTATGGCAATGGTATATTGTTACATACATGCAGAAGACTCCTTGAGTAATACACTGATTCACTGAACCATCCAAATTATGTGCTGTGTGTGTGACTGTGCAAGTTCCTTTGGACAAAAGTGTGGCCGTCATGAACTTTATTATTGAACACACAAAACAGTTGATACAGAGATCTGTAAAGAGAATCCAAAATGCACTAAAGGTTTTTGAGTGCTGTGCTGTGGTGTAAAAAGTTTTTATCAACTGCCCCACTCACTGTGGTCAATTTCAGCCACACAGGATGCTTTAATATTTCTGACCAGGGATTGTGAAGTCTGAGCTGTTCAGCATCACCCCTGATGAGCATTGCATACCACATTATTTATGCCTATAAGTGTATCTATCACTTTTAATTGCTCCTCTCTTATAGGCATCAGACATTTGAGGCCAAGGCGATATGTTTGTTGTAGTCAAGGAGCCGCTGCAGACTCATCTATAACATTGTAGAAACATGCCTGCTACGTAACCAGCCGAGTTTTTTTCCCTTCCTTCCTTAAATCAGCCTTCAAATCTCAGAGGTATCCAAAAGGAGGTTTTGTTTTGTTTGCCAGCTCTCTGTTCAAACATGCCACCAGACAAAGCGCAGCCAAAACATCTGGCTGTCCTGCCTGGTTCCTCACAGCTGTAGGAGTGGGTGGGTGCAAGAGATGGATTGATGGATTATAGGATTATGACTTACAGCTACAATACAGCAACAGATGTCGGTGCTACTTTGAAAGAGGCGGAGACATTCTTCCTGATGAGCTCATTATCTCATAGTGTCAAAATTTCGTGGCTTATTTTGGATAATGTGTCACTATTTTTCGAAGGTTCAACTTTACGGCTTAACAGCTAACATAGCAGCTAATTTCAGCAACTTTCTCGCTGGAAAAAGATGTATTTTTATGGTTGTATTTAACCAGTTTCGCATGCACTGACACTCTGATGATTACTGCACTTCCTGATTGTGACAAACACGTACAGAAGTGAACACAAGGTGTGCATTCACACACGCATTTTTGAATTAAGTACAACAGAGCCCTTGCCTTGCATTATGGGGCGGTGTGGTGAAAATATGTGCGAGACCCGGCTTCATAGCTGTCAGAAGTGTGAGGACCTTTATGTCCAGGAGCCCCGAGAGGAAGCTGATTGAAAAATATCCGAGTGCTGCTGTGAAATATTTGGAATTCCCAGCCACTTTCAGCACAGCCGCGAGCAATTCAATTAACCTCACAGCTCCATCTTAAAAAGGTTTCTCAGCTTGAGTTTGAGGTGTCGTGTTACATAAGCCTGACGCAATGGAAATGTAAGGGAGGCAAAACTCTCTGCTTCTCAGTTTGCACCTCCGCCTTTTCTGACTGTCTGCTGTTGCTTCCTGGTTGACACTGCGTTGGTTTTTGTGCACTAATTGGTAACTGGATCGGAATAAATAATAACTATTGATTTAAAACTTCAGGTTAGCAAACACTCTCTGTCTTGCTATAATATTTTAGTGTTATGTCCCTCATGAGCTAAAAGTAGTGCTTTCCTATCTGTCTGCTTTGCTTTCTTTGTAATCTGTCTTCAGGTCCTTTCTCTGTCAAATATATCAAGTGACAAAAATAAAAGACTTGACGCGGTGCTGTGTCTTGGTACTCCTCATCTACTGATGCAAATTTGGCCTGCGGTGTCCATGAAAGGCGACTGGTTGGAGTTGTTGCTCCGAGTAACATCACAGAGGCTGATCACATGAGTCTGTTGTGAAGAGCAGTGAAATGTCAATAATGCAGACTTACAGCATTCCTCTCGACACACCTCTACCTTTATTTTGACATACAATAGCCAGGTAAATTTAGAATTTATATAACTATATTGAAACCATCAGGGGGCTGAAGTAGGGCAGCATTATTAATAATAAAACCTTAGTTTTTGTTTTTGTACAAGAAGAAACAAGTTTAGGTAACGTTTTATAACCGGAACAACAAGTGCATCCACTGGAAAAATGTGTATTTCATAAAGCCTCCTCATTCATCTTTACCTCCTGAGAACCTGCAAGCTTTCTCATTAAACACAGGGTGTGACGTGGCACACCAAGAACCGCAGGTATAAATAGACACTGACTGTTTTGTTTTGTTTTGTTTTTTTTTACCTTTTTCTCTGTATTGGTGAGGTTTTAGTCTTCCAAGTACTCAATCACACTCCTCTGTTAGCAGGAACTGATTATCTTACTGCAGCTTTTCATATCCTGTACCCATGTTCTCCCCTCTCTTTAACTCTTCTCTAACAAAAGTTTTTTTCACCTTTCCCACCATTGCAAAGGAACTCAAAATAAATGTTGTGTGTTGCCTTTTTTTTAAAAACAGAACCAAAGACAGCATGTACCACGCTCTGACTTATGCCACTATCCTGGAGATGCAGGCAATGATGACCTTTGAACCCCAACACATCCTGGCTGCAGGAAACACCATGAAGGAGGCCCAGGCTATCTGTCAGCGGTAAGACTTTCCCGCAACACCAGGGGGAAATAATACCCTGATGACCAGCTGATAAACTGTGACAGGGCTTTTTTTTACTTCCTCTGTAGTCAGCTGTAGAAGTGATTAACGTGAGGTTGACCAGCACTGATATAGTGAATTTAAACATTTAGACACATAATACTGTATCTTTTGAACACTGGTTCCCATTAGCAACATCATACCAAAACCAGAGAACATGCTGAGATCATCCATCTTCACTGGCTGAATGAATGTCGAGACTGTCTGTCGAAATTTGCCCTGAAGCAACTGTGAGAATCTGTCATGACTCAGAGCTGGAGTAACAGTGGATCTCATTAGCCTACCCAGATGCACAGACCAGCACCGGTCTGAGGCCAGAGTCTCAGTTTTCCATTTCCAGTATTGTGACTGTTCTGTAGGGCACTGAATGCACGGTCAGCACCTTGCGGTAACTTCAGCAGCTTAGCATCCTGTCTTTACTGGAAAGAGCCTGAGTCACTGATTTGCATAGAAATAAGATAAGCAAAGACATGAGGGACAATGCCCTTCTGCTGAAAAACAATCCGGGAGATTTTCAGTGGAACACAAATACACTGATGGCTGATGATGTTTTTGTGTTTTGTGCTTTCCCAATCAGGCACCGCAAAAAGTCAAGCTTCTCCAAAAGTTTCACAGAAGGTCAGTGAAGTCCTGCTTTGACTCTGAGTGAAATGTGCTGCCATAGTTCGTAACATAGTTCATAACAGCAGATGTCAGTATAACGGAAGCAGTTTCAGTTGTGTGTTGCATGTGTGAGTACGTGAATATTTATGGTTGTGTGCTTACTTGTTTGAATAGTTTCTCCTAAACTGTCTGCGCTCACATTGAAGTATCATATGTGCATGTGTGTACGCGTGTTCGACCATTACGCTGCAGCTTTCGGGCTTTTCTGACTGAAGATAACTGTGACATAATCATTTTCACCTCAGTGGAACTCCACGCTGAAGTTTGCTATGCAGAATGTCTCCTGCAGAGGGCAGCACTCACCTTCCTTCAGGTCAGTGTAGAGGCCTTAACGGATTGCCCGCCACTGAATGTGCCACCAACAGTTTGTTTAAATTCATTCAGTGTTTCCTTCCCCTCTCTTACCTCTCCCGCTGTCTCCCTCTCTGTTCAGGATGAAAACATGATTAGTTTCATCAAAGGGGGAATCAAAGTGAGGAACAGCTACCAGACATACAAGTAAGAATTAGTTTGTATCACCGCAGTTGTATTATTTTTACTCGCCTACCAGCCTTTTGCTTTTCCTGTTTTTCTTAATAACTTCTTTATCTGCCTTCTTTGTCCTCACCTCACAGAGAGCTTCACACAGTACTTCAGTCCTCTGGATACACTCATGGTGACAACCATGGCCATTTTGAGGGTGGTGTTAAACTGGGAGTAGGCGCCTTTAATCTAGTAAGCGGAAAGCTGAATGTTTGCATTTGTCATTGCACATGAGTCTAAGAATGGTTCTTGCTTGCTGTATATTTTTGTGATGTGTGATTAAGATGCTCATAATCAAGAGGAACATACTGTAAAATTGACTATAGTCTCACATGCAGATAAGCATTCTGTTGAGTTTAGTGCTCCTCATGCTGCAATAACAATTGGGTCTTATTCACTGTGTTGTAATTGTTGCAAAATTCAAGTACTGTCAAATAAGTCTGAATTATGAACTATATTAAATAGTATTATATAGGGTATTTGCACACATTCTTCTTATTGTTGATCTGTTTCACTTATTTAAAGCATAAACCTTGTTTGGAAAACATCTTTAGCTACTTATGTCTATGAAATTCTAGATCAGTTTCTTGGAACCCACTGGTACTGCAATTATATACTTCCTGTCTACTTCCTGCAGATGATTTCAATGTTGCCCACGCGGACGCTCAAGCTGCTGGAGTTTGTCGGCTTCTCTGGTAATAAGGTGAGTTCTGCTGGCAAGTGAAAGCCACTTATGACTGACAGACAGACGAGCTGACAGGACTGAGGGGTTAATGGCTTTCGTGTTAGACCTGACTGACGGGGGATGAATCGCTCTGTGGTCTGTGAAATACCAGGGCTTGGCTGTTGACACTGAAAGTACATGTGGATAACTCATGGGTTGTTCCTGTTGCAGTTTCACTGGTTCATTGATTCACAATAAATCTCGCCTGTGATTTGTGGTAAAAACTTGACTACTACTGAGTTGACACATTGAGTGAAAGCAGGAGATGAAACTTTTACAACTGAACAACATGGTGAGAGAATGACTTAAAAATTGCTTTGATCAGACAACTAATGACTGTACCATTTCTTAAAATCATGGCTTCCTATTATTTGCTATACAGAAATTTGCTATTTGCCATACAGAAATAATACATTTTTTATTTGTTTTATGTAACCACTTTACAAAGCAATTTGAGAAGAGACTTTAAGCAGGATTTAACTCCTGATATCGCTTAGGACATTATTAAAATTTGATTAATCTTATATAGACATCTAGACTCTCAGGAGTTATTCATTGACACAGTGAAGTTACATATCCTGTGTATCTTGCATAATGCAGTTGAATATTTTGCACACAAGCTATGACTGATTTCTGTTCAGCCCGGAGGCCTCTAAATACAAGCAGACACTGCTTATCCTTCAGTACAAGCTGAAAAATGAAACTATAATGTAGTTATTGCCTCTGCGATTTTCCTGCACAGGATGTGTCCTCAAAATGCATTAGTGTGGTCTGAGCTCACGCGTGCATGTCTATGTGTGTATTTTTGTGTGTGTGTTCTTGCAGGAGTTTGGTCTTCAGCAGCTTCAGGAGGGCTCTGCAGAAAGCACATTCAGGTCCTTCCTATGTAACATGCTGCTGCTCTGTTATCACACTTTCATGAGCTTCATACTGGGTGAGCAAGGAGCATACAAACACACACTCACAAACACGCACACAACCACAGACACACACACACATGCAGCTGTAACCAACCACCAAAAACAAAAACTTTCTTTATGTCCTACAGGCACTGGAGAGGGAGATGTTGAAGATGCAGAGAAACTACTGCAGCCATACCTCAAAAAATATCCTAAGGTTTGCCATGATTAAATTCTGTGTGTCCGTGTTTTTTTTAGAAATCTTCCCCATAATTTGAAGTGTCATGTTCTCAAACATACTGTGGATTGTGCTCCTCTCAGGGATCCATCTTCTTGTTCTTCGCTGGTCGAATAGAAGTGATCAAAGGAAACTTGGATGCTGTGAGTGTTGAAAAAAGAAACAAAACAAACCGTGTAACCCATTCAAGCATTATTTGTACTTAGTTTTTAACGTTTACACTAAATGTGTTTAAAAAGGTGGCATCCTCTACGGTTTGTGTGTTTCCAGGCCATCACGCGGTTTGAAGAGTGTTGTGAGGCTCAGCAGCAGTGGAAGCAGTTCCACCACATGTGTTACTGGGAGCTGATGTGGTGCTTCACGTACAAGAGGCACTGGAAGATGGCCTACTTCTACGCTGACCTGCTCAGCAAGGAGAACTCCTGGTCCAAGGTGGGCCGCCGCATTGAGGGACAGAAGATGTTCTAGCTATTTAACGAGCGCAAATTTGTTAGTTCAGGGAAATTCCCGATGAATGATAACAAAACTCTTCTATTTGTTATTAGTGACCATTAATCAGCTTTCCATAAAATAAGAGTGACACCCTTTTTTTTTAGTTCACAAATATTTTTTATCCTTTTCATAGTTTTAGTTTTGTGGACCTTTTCTCAGCTCATAGAGAAATATTTAATCCATCCTACATAAAAATCACTACCAAAGGGGTCGTCTTGGTGACCTGGTGGTTATGACATACAGCTCTGTCCCTCGTCATGTAAGCACAGAAGACAAAAAGAAGAACATGACAAGCATTTAATACCATTTACAGAAACAGAGCACCAGAGTCAGCAGCTTGTGGTGTCTGAAAATAAAACATGTATTGAAACTGAAGACTAAGAATGGAGAGTTCTGAGTCTCTAAATACAGTGGTGCTTTTTTCTCCTCTCCTCTCATTTAAAAAGGAAAGATGGGAGTTTGCAGAGGTAACCACTTTTTCCCTTCCCTCAGGCTACCTATGCGTATATGAAAGCAGCCTACCTCAGCATGCTGACTGTGGATGATTGCCTAACCTTTGGGGAGACTGCGTTCACACTGTTCAGGTATGAATCAAGAGCGTACAGGCTCATCTGAAACAACTCACAGCAGCCACGGGGAAACAGAGATTATTCACTGTGACAGTTATAGTATCTATGACATTGTAATATCTTCTTCCAGGAAGAGACTGCCTATGGTAGGAAATATGAGCTAATATAAGACCTCTCAGCATTATCAGAGGGATCATATGGCTAGAATTGAATAGCTGTGTTTCACATTAAATTCTTTCTGTGGCACGGAGCAATACAAAGGTTTTATTCATGGAATAAAACATACAAAATTTCCTCTGATTGAACCTTTGATAGTACTAATAATTCCTAGAAATTATGTGTCACATCTTATGTCAGTCCTCCTGATTTATTTGTGTATATGTTTTTTATATTTCAGGCAGGTCCCAGGACTGAAACAGAAAATAGCGGGAAAATCTTTACCAACAGAGAAGTTTGCGATCAGGAAAGCCCGTCGCTACCTTGCAGAAAATCCCATCCCTCTTCCTGCTCCTCCTCTGGTTAGTACTAAATAAGCTGAACAGTACTAAAAAGGTTTTTTGTCACACAGCCTCAATGCTTTAACAAGGTCTGTGGCCCTCTCCATTAACCTTTTAGGACCGTGAGAAAATACATTTTATGTTTAGCTGTGTCAATGAAAATTTTCTGATTTTTGTATGATGTGTGTGTATTTGTCTGTTGTCTAGGAGATGATGTACATCTGGAATGGCTACACGGTCATTGGCAAGCACAAAGACCTGACTGAAGGGATGCTGAAGACGCTGCATGATGCGCAGACTAAACTCGAGAGCAGCCCAAGTATGTCAAAAACAGAAATGAAAATCATTCTCATGGATTAAAATTCTCATTTCTCTTCATATTAGTATGAAAACATGGACTGCTTTTATTTGAGATGTTATACTGATGCAGTTTATTGTGAATGCCCTAGAGAACTATCTAGTCTCTAGATAAAGCCTTTTCCAGAGTTTGCCAGAATTACTGTACCTATTTTGTAATCCGTCTAGTCATGACTGTCCTGTTGTGTGTTTGTCAGGGACGGAGTTCTCCATAGATGATCAGTGTCTGCTGAGCCTCTTGAAGGGACTGTGTCTCAAACACCTGGGGCACCAAGAGGAGGCTGAACACTACTTCACCCTTGTCCTCTGCAAGTAAGTTTCTCTCTGTAATGTGCAGTGTACGCCTGCTTCAGCAAACCAGAAAAACAGATATGCTCTCGTTTCTTGTAGTGCGTCATCACCAATTATCCTGATCATATTTGTCGTGCATCCTCTGAACAACAAAGGCAGTACTGTTTTGAAAAATGAACAGCACAACAGCTGAAGGGAATCTTTGTACATGCTGACTTCACCTCTACACATAATGTAACCTCTGTGGTTTGACATTATCCGCAGTGAGAGTCAGATCAAGTATGACCACTACCTGGTTCCTAATGCCCTGCTGGAGCACGGCCTGCTGTGTCTGGAGCAAGGCAGAAAAGATGAAGCTATCAAACTCCTAGAAGCAGCAAAGTAAGTCTTTTCAGCATCAAAACCCATTAACATCATCTGAGAAGATTTTTAAATCAAAGATTCACCACTTGCTTGCTGCAATTTGTTGAAATGTTGACAACGCTTTATATGTTTTCACATAATATATAACCCCAAGTCATCACATTTTGGTCTTTTTTTTGTGAAATAGCCACACATTGTTATCTTTGTGATTTTCATTTAATCTTACAGTGAGTGTTAGACCAAGCAACTTTTGCTCTGATTGCTTATTTATGGCTTTTTAACAACATCTATGTATGAAATAAAACTCTAGATTAAGATTTACCCAAGATGTGACTGTAAATTTGTCTTTCTGCTCTGTTGCAGGCAAAATTACAAAAACTACTCAATGGAATCACGGACACACTTCCGTATTCAGGCTGCTTTGCACAAGGCCAAGGGCACAGGGGAGAACGGCACCCATGTTCCCTCCAGCCCATAACAGACAGAGGAGGGCACACTAGAGCTGAGACAGCTTTCTGTTTCTGCAGTTCCACAATGCAACACTCAGCCCAGCCCACCCCTACACATTTGGGCGGATGATTTTTTTTTTTTTTTAAATCAGGAGGGTAGGGGAAGAGGGATGCTTGTTTTTCTCATGTGTGCTGCCCTTACGGGTTAGCGCGGCTCTGTGTGGCCCTGACTGTCTTAGACAGGTTTGCTACATCCTCTTCAAGAGTTGTATTATGATGAACTCCACTTCCGTGTGAGTGATTTGAAATAGAAACAGGCTGAGAGATGTGCATATATTTATGAAACATTGCTTCTAGCAGGCTTGTTGGTTTAGCACTGTGGTCACCCATAAGGGGCGCACTAGGGTAGAAAACAAGGTCACACTTGTCCAATGTATACTGCACATTACCTCCACTGCTAACCCAGAGTAAAAATGTGCCCAGTTCAGGGTAGTACGGTTGGATGTGATGGAGCCAGAGTACCAAACAGCCCCCGTATATAACTCCACTTGGCCAGCAGAAACCTTTGAACTGGTTGTACAAAAGGTTCTCTTTTAATTTGATATGTTAGAGGTTCTTGATGAAATAGAATAGATGGAGGATGATACATATTTATGTGTTGACATCAGGTACAGTATACAGTATGTCATATCACAGAATTCCCCACACAGTCCATGAGGACATTTTATACATTTTGGTTGTCAGGTTTCACTTGTTTTCATGTTCAAAACTAAAACAACCTAATTCAATATAAATT
>JAVQJZ010080232.1:0-14619 GCA_036025355.1 Leiopotherapon unicolor
ATTTCACTGTTACAGCAGCTCAAAAACACACAGTAAAAAAAGATATTAAATAATAGACAAAATAGTACACAAATATAATTCATGATAAAATTTCATTGATTTCTTGGAAAGAACACACAAGATACTCAGCTGTATATAAAGTCATTTAAATGAGTCCTGCCTTTACACATGAATGCATCGCAATTGTTTTAATGACAAACATTATTTTGAAATGGGCCATTCTGCGCAACGAGTATTTTAACTTGTAGTACTTTAGATATACTTTGATGCAAACACTTCTTTCATCTTTTCTTAAGTATTGATTGAATGGATACATATTTAAATCATTTCAACCTGTGCTAAGTAAAAGATCCTCTCCACCCGACAGACTGCAGAGCTCTATATTTCAGTTGCACTAATGTCTTGCCTCACACAAACGTGCAGCATTTTAAGAGTAGGGTCTTAAAGTGACACCATGAAAATGTAGACTTTTTGAAAAGGAGACACATCAAATTATTTCTATTTCAAATAAAGCATGTTGGCAACATAGGAAATACAATGTAACCTTTGTCAGTTGAATACACAGTTTTGCAGCCTCACTTGATCTGGTATGAGTCACACATGACCAAGTAACCAAGTATTTTCTTTAGCTAAAATCAGCAGCCTTTCTCTTGCTCTGACTTTACTGAGTCACTTTGGTCACTTTATGACTCGCCGCTGCTTGTGTAAGTCCGAGAAGAGGTAAGCATGAGTACAAAGTCTCATTTTAAAGAAGAAAATCATTAATTGTTCATAAATTGTGACTGGAGCAGAAATCGAGCCCCTTAACTGGACTTTACATTTCCTTTAACTCCTTAATAGAAATTTAAGATCCACAACACTCCCACTGACTCAATCTGACTTCGCTTTATTGATCCAACACAAACCAAATATCGCCCAGGCTTCTCGCAAATCACCTCCATCAGTGCATGTCAGTTTTTATTCAACATCACGTTTCTTAAAGTCTCCTTTTTCTTGCCCTGATCCAAACAAGTGGCACCTCTGGGCTCCAGTCACGTGTTAAAATGTCCTCTGCTGGGCCTGTTTAAATCACAGATGGGGGGCAGTGCTTCGCTCGGCCCCAAAATAAAACTGAGATTGTGAGCACACAGCAGATGAAGTGTTAAAATGGCTGCAGGGTGTCGACTCGGTGCAACTCTCTGCCTCCACTAATCTGCGGGAGAGCGATTGATGGCATTAGCGGCTCTCTCCTGTCAATGGAGCAGGGCGAGGCTCTGCGCATGCGCCGTGCGGCTCTTTTTTTTTTTTTTTTTTTTTTTTTTTATGGGAAGAGGCTGGCTACTGGTCCCTCCCCTCCCCTCTTGTCTGACTGTCTGGGGAAAGGAAAGGGCTCGGTGCATCGGCGGAGACCGGGAGGCTGCCAGGACGCGATCCGCGGAGCTGCGAGACACTTTGATTCTGCAGGCTGCCCCCCTCCCTCCATCCTCCTCTTCCTCCTCTTCCTCCTCTCAGGGAAAGACCCCCGTCCTCCGCGTTTTTCAACCCGGCGAGCAGCAGAATCATCCGCGCGTCTTTCTCTCTCCCCCCTCTCTTTCCTTCCCTCCCTCCCTCCCACCTTCCTCGGGTTGCACTGATTGCGGAGACGCAGCGCGGTGAAGATGTCCGGATATCAGGGCAAGAAGAACATCCCCCGCATCACAGTGAGTGCTGGAGGTGGAGGTGTCGGTGGGGGGGTTTGTGTGGGCCTGCGGGTGCAGGATGTCACCGTGTCTCTGGGGGATTTATTTATTTATAATTTTGTTGCAGCATCTTTTTTTGCGACAAGTGCTCGTCCCCGGTCCTGCAGCCGGTGTGTGTGTGTATGTGTGTGCAGGCCGGTGTGTGTGTGTGTGTGTGTGTGCAGGCTGGTGTGTGTGTGCAGGCCGGTGCTCTTTGTTAGAGGCGGTGTGTCTGCTGTCCGGGTATCACTGCACACCAGCTGCTGGGGCACAAATGCCTCCCTGCATCCGCTCAGGAATTTTCTTTCTTTCTTTTTTCAAGCTCTCCTCTCACTTTGGAAACAAACTTCGATTTTTTTAATTGTGTTTCTGTGTCACCGATAATTTCCCTTTATTCATAGCGGAGCTGCAGGCATGGTGATGGTGGTGGTGGTGGCTGAATGGAAAGTAGAGAATAGGGAGGGGAAGGGAGGGGAGCCATGGGAAGGGAGGGGACAGTGGGTCCTATTTCCTTCCATGCTTCTCTCTCAGCTGTGTAATGAAGGGAGGATGCAGGCAGGCGGTGCTGATCGGGAAGGAGGTCACTGTCTTAGTGAAATAACTGGGTTACAGTGTCAAAAAAAATCAAATGAAGGCTTCCAGCAAATCCACGTGGATGAGCGGAGCTGTGCCGCCTCTTAATTTTGGGGCTTTCAGTGAGTAAATGACTTGCAGACAGAGAGAGATGCATTACTAAATGAACTGTTTGCTTTCTGTCATTATCTAAAGGGCCTACCAGGAGCAGGCTGAGGGGGCCCGAATCTTCAGGTGACCTCCAGACTCACAGTTTTGTGTGTTACTAACGTTTCCATCAGCTCAGTCAAAATTCCTTCTGCAACAGTCCAGTCGCTTTGAATTTCATATACAGGAAGCTTTAACTTGGACAATGGCACAGTGCGGGTGGGGCGGCTGCTGCCAGGAAGGATGAGGGCCCTTTTTAGGCATCTATGGTCAGTCGTCTTGAGCACCATTTGTTCTGATTTATACGATACCAGAAGAGGCTTAAGACCTCCATCCGTCCTGCTCCTGGTGGACGTTGCGCAGAAAGTGCAGCTAAAGTGAATTATAACTGAGTGACTCGTAGCTCACTTGCCGTCACACAGGACACATTTTTGGCTCCACTTTCAGAGAGATAAATGTGTCTATATACACAGATATATATGTCCCTGTGGATGCACATAGAGGAGGGTATTATGGGTGATTAGAGACTTGCAGGGTTGCTGATGTTGCCCGCCTCCCAAAAATGGCAGCAGTTAGTGTCTTGCAGGCTCGGACGTCAAACAGGCTCAATCCAGTTTGCTATTAGGAGGTGAAATAAAAACAAAAAAAAAAAACAAAAAAAAAAGCACACTCAACTCAGTAACACCTGTGCACAGCTGCTTAAATGAGACATGATGCGGCCTTCACTGTACATTTGTGCTGAAGGGCTTCGTCCAGATCTTTTATTTGTTTTTATGTCACTGTAAATGGTTTTTGGGTCTGGGACAAATCGAACAATTTGCAGTTACATTCCCGTTTTCTTTTCTTTATAGACCAAATGATAAATCAGTTAATCAAAAGAAAAAAATTTAAAAAACATTAGGTGCAGTCCTCGTGTGTGCATACTGCTTGGAAAACAAGAAATGCAAACTAATCTTCTGGTTTGTTATATATGGTTTATTGCAAGTTGGGGGACACCAATCAGACCTTTTCTTTCCCACTCGTCATGTATGATAATAAGTCAGGATAATCAGAATCACAGTGTCCCTGGTGAAAACAGGCTGGTGATTCTTTGTCTCGACTCTCTGGAGAGTGCAGGAGGAGCGGCAGCCAGTTGGTGAAGAGATCAGAGGATTAGTCGATGTTGTAGTCCCAACAGTGATTAAGTCGGACCTAAATGGATAGACTTCCTATTCTTGAACTGCGAATGAAAGAAAAAAGGGGTCAGAGACAAAATGGATTCTTTAAAATGTTTTTTTCCCTTAAGAATTGTTAAAAAATAAAAAAACTGAGTAGAAGAGCTTCTTAGTTACTTTTTAGTCTTAGCTCGGTCCTGAGTCTCAACCACGTGAGCTCCAGGTAACAAGAAAATTCCTGCATCCACTGAACAGACGTCAGTGTGAGTGGACAAGCTTATTAAAGCAAACAGGCTGCAGAGGAAATGAACGAGGTTAAATTGAATAAAATCTAAACAGGAAAGGTTGCAGCTGTGACAGACCGTCTCTTGTGTGTTTCAGCGCCTCCCCGCGTAAGCCAATCGAATTTGGAGTTTCGATTGTACGCGATGCTGCTGCAGCCGAGTTTCATCCATCCATCCATCCCCAGTCATTAGGGGTGGAGCGCTGGCGTCCTGGTGTAGCAGTGGGGCTTTCTGGGTCTTGTCAGCCAGATGGAGCCGGGTCAGCTGCACAGGCAGGGACGTACTTAAAGGCAGCGCTCATCAAATATGAATGAATCTCCGCAAGTTCACCACCTGGGCGTGGAGCTTCTGCGACGGGTGCCTCCAAATCAGAGCAGACTGAAAAGGGTCCAAGGCGACGTCTTTGAATGCCTTGTTTTTTCTTTCACTAACAGTCATTTGAAGATGCACAAATTGTGGCATTTTGGCATTTCACAGACTAAACAATGAATCAATAAAAAAAACACAATTATAATAATAATAGTTTGTTGCAGCTCTTAAATAATATGACATTGACATTGTGCTTGAGAAAAGACAATTTGCTGATAATTTAGCCAAAATTATTTTTGGCCCAGAACAACACAGCACAGCAGAGTTTCTTGACTTGCTTTGCAGCACAATGCAGGATATAAATATAGATGAAAGCAGAGTAAAAAGCAAGAACAAAGTGTAAAGTTAAAGCACCTCTGATGTCCATGCTAAGGGGAGGTAAAAATAGCCTGAGGCTATAATAAGGCTGTCCTGGATTAAAGTCTCTGTGACTACAATCCCTAGCGGATGAGAGATCATTAGGCGGTCTGCTACTTTACCTGTAGTACAGTAGTTGTCCCTGGTGGCCGCTCAGTGTGTGTTGTCACTGTTGAAGCTGCCTCAGCCTGCTCATGCTGTTATCTCACTGTGCACAGCAGCCCGGGGCGCTGTCTGCTCACACGTCACACACAACACGCTGCGCTCCAAAATCACCCTCCCACCCGCTCAGCCTCGCTCTTTCATACCAAATTCCCCCATTCATAAAGCCAGAAAGTCAGAAAAATACTACCCGTGTGTGTGTTTGTGTACAGAAAGTCAATTTTTTATTTATCAGCGTCTGAACAAAGGAGAATACTGTTCTGTTTAATCTGTAACAGGATCGTGGTGCCTCCGGCAGAAAAAACTGCAGAAAGAGGTCAATAAGTGGGTTTTTGATAGTGAAAGAGAGCAGAAGTGATTTTTTTCAGATGAAGGGATCGTTTACGTGAATTTTTATTGCTAAAGAGACTTTAAGAGAGTTTTTTGTAGTCAGAGAGAGAATCTAAGGCCAATTTCAAAAGTAAGCTGGGAATTCAAGTGAAATTTTGTGTTTGAAGAGAAAAATTAAGATGAACTTTTCAAAGTCAAGAGAGAATTAATGAGAATAGTTAATAATAAGTTAAAATGAATTCTTCAGTCAGAGAGATTTCTAATTGGATTTATCTTTGATAAAAAGATAATTAAAGAGAAGAATTCATAAGCAAACTCATAATTAATAATATGTCTCAGTCAAAGAGAGTTTATATATTAAAAAGAGAGGTGTGAAAGAGACTGTGTTGGATGGAGGAGGTGAATGAGTTTAGTTTATGTAAAAAGTCTTGATCCTCTGAAACATCTAACTATGGATTTCTCCTGTGATGTGAACCAACACAAGAAGGTCAAACTGTATCTGGTGTTTCATAAACACAAAAAACTTCTTGTGAGGTGTATTTTTTAATCTGGTTTGTGCTGCATTTTGCAAAACACTGTGTTACACAATTATCCCCCCGGGAATTAGTTTCATGGCTGTTTTGCCAGTCAGACAGCAGGAGGCCTGTTTTAGATTAAAAAGAATGGTGAACATGTGTTTTTATAACCGTTGTCTGAACATGCACTGAGGTCGAGTTTTGGAGCGCGCTGTTTTTTGAATTATCCAGGACACGCATAAATCATAGTGCTGAATGTCTGACCTGGCAGCCTCCTCCACCTGACTTCACAAATGTTCCCAGGATATTTTCCATTTGGACAACAACACGACGTTGCCGGGTTACGTCTAACACTGGCAGACGCTTTTCATAGCACCGCAACGGATTTTGTCCTGATTTCATGAAACTTCTCAGTCACCAGGCGTCTCTTTTCCTGTGCTGAGCGATTTAGTTTCCACCTGAGTGGTGCGGCAGCTTTGTTAATACACAACATGTTTTAATAACCTACAATGAACTACGGGTGCCATATGATACAAAAGATTGATCTGACTGCCTGTAATAGAGAAATAATCAATATTCCCAAACCACATCGTCAGTAGTCTGTTTCTTACTTACTAAAACGCCTTTAGTATTAGTATTACATCTATAAATTCATTTCCTTAAAGCTGTTATAGTCTATATAAATTTATATGTACAGGGGTCACATGACTGGGCACTAGTGATGATGACCTCACAGAGAAACTCACTTGCACGTACCAAACGGCAGACAGACTCAGGTGGTGACTAACAAAAGGCAAACATTTAGCAGCTAAAGAGCAAAGTATTTTGTCTGTGTTTAAATAAATCATGCCTGTGAGCTTTGTTAGCATCGGCATTAAGCTTCCATCCCACATTTGTTCTTGTGGTCACCCCTCGCGACTATGTTCCCAAAGCGGGGTCAGCACGCCAGTTTTAGAAGAACCAGGATATTTTCTTCATGGAAACAAATCCGGAAGGAAGGTTTAAGAAAGGTTATTGCCTTCAACAAAATAATAGCACACGATTAAATTCGGATAGCTTCAAAACAGTTATCTCCTGATTTATTCTCGACAGATTGCATTTTTCCTGCCTGATATTTACATTAGCAGCGTTAAGTATTGCGGCCTGGAATGAAAACAAAGCATTTTAGCAACAGAGGACCCATTGAGCGTCATCCACATCCTGTTTGTGAGGCCGTAAGGGGTTCCCATGAAGGAAAGGTCACTGTCATGTTTGGCTCTGAGCCAGTACAACCAGAAACTCTCCCCAGCCGGCGTTCGCTCCAAAAACAATTACATGATTGTGCAGGTCTGGATTCAGGGAGCGTAATTGTCCTGCTAAATGCCCATCTAAAAAACGGAAGAAAGGAAAAACACCTTTTTAGTGGAACTTTTTCAGAACGGTCAGTCTCCTCCTCACTGAGTAACTCAAAAACGGTCCCTCCTTCAAAAGATCAAGTATGAGTAATTGTTTCTGAAAAGATAATTTTGCCTCTGAAGTCTTGGCTCGAGCTTTGGGTCTGTGTGAAACTATGAGCGTCAACCCGAGAGCCGAAGTCTTGACTTGGCGGACTCCAGTGAGTAATGTGATAATGACAGTCATGATGAGGCACATGATGTAACGGCATATTTCAAAGCAGTTGTTTGGATGAAAGCAGGCCAGCACTGGGCTGGAGGGGGGCCAGTCGCTCCACCAGAGCAGTCTGTGCGCATAGATCGAAGATTACCACATGATCTATTTACATTAGTTCCATCAGCGCTGTCAGAGTGTCGCCACACCTTTCAGATGACAACTGCAGAACATTTTCCAGACCTGCTGCAGTCAGCTAAACTCCCCAAGTGTGTGTGTGTGTGTGTTCCTCCCTTCACTGAAAAGCCATGAGTGTGTGGAAGCCAGTATAAGAAGTTCAAGAGCAGTTATGCAGTTATCTCCAAATTCAAAGACGATATGAAACATGTATGTTGTTCACATTTGTCTGGTTACTGTACAACTGCAGTAAGAATAAAAAGGATGAGATAAATTACACTTTTTTTCTTTTGAGGTAACTGCCACAACATGAGTGAAACAAAGCCATACCAGTTGAAGTGTGCCTTGGTGAAATGGGAGTCAAAAATAGTGTCAAAAATAGATATTAGGAGCTTTGAATGGGTAGGAAATTTACAGATCTATTCACAGGACAAATCTGTAGAATAAATCTATATAACTTAACCTATAAGTCTTAGGCAGTGCTGCTGTATATGTGGGGAAGAAATCTGTTTAAAGCTGGTTTGTGGCTTTATGGGGAGCTGTGAGGAAGGTGATATTGATATTGGTATTGGCTGATGTCACTTTAATGAATGTCAGTTGGCGACTACATTTTCGAAAAATGAAAAGTATCTGGGAGTGTGGAGTTATAAAAAAGTGAGCTTCTCGGACCTCTTCATCTCTGCCCGAGGCTACATCAGCTGCTACGGTACCAGTATGACGCCTCAGCAGTGTGAAAATGGAAAGATATTTAACGTACAGTACAGTGACATGAAACAGAGGAAAAGCAGCAAAACTTCATATTTGAGAGGTTGGGGTCAGAGTGTTCTTGAATTTTTTGCTTGATAGATTATTAATAATGAAATACCAAAGTTATTAAGTCCAAACCAAAGTGCATGTAACTCTGGCAAACAGCATATGTCATTTGTTATGTGTTGGCTGTGCTGTGTGTGTGTTTGAAATTCCACCTGCTCCCGATTTGTGCATGCAAAGATTTATTGTAGTCAACATCTGTGACCCTCAGCCCTCTGAATAGGAGGAAAGATAAGGATAAACATGAAGTCATATTTGAGTTCAGTGCAGAGTTGTGTGTGTGTGTGTGTGCTGGTTCAGGGCAGGGCGGGGCTCTGAACTGGGAGCCTGTAGGAGCAGCAGTTGTGCTCAGGGCCAGAGCTGCTGGCCAGGCTGCAGCGAGAGGCAGCGGATCGAACAGAGCGGCCTTTGTTAGCGGGGGATGCTGGAGTCCTTGTGACCAGAGCCGCCACTCCCTTTTTGGACAGAGGACCCCGGCTGACTC
The DNA here is from genome assembly GCA_036025355.1 of Leiopotherapon unicolor. Taxonomy (NCBI): domain Eukaryota; kingdom Metazoa; phylum Chordata; class Actinopteri; order Centrarchiformes; family Terapontidae; genus Leiopotherapon; species Leiopotherapon unicolor. Next base: position 8,647 of record JAVQJZ010080232.1, read on the forward strand.
AAGGGAGGGACGGGGGGGGGGTGCTCAGGGTGAGAGGCTGTGGAGGCCTCCTCCTCCCCCTCTCCTCCTCCTGCACAGAGACAAGTGGCACAGCAGCAGGCATGGATGATTGATTACTCAGTCTGGGCTCTTATTGGTTCTCCCTGTTGTCCGTTACCGTGACCGCTCGACTACATGAACAGTATGAAGGGGTGAGTCAGGAGGCGGGCTCCTGTCTTCATTGTTGCAACAGTGAATTCTTCCCCTCTTGCTTGTCCAAGTAGAGCTGGTATCAAGCACAGAAAGAGGCGCAGGGACCAACACTTCACTTTAATAAGGCCATCAGGGTTGCACAGAGAAAAATGTTTTCTTTGCTAAATAAAATGATAAATTATTACCTGTTTTCATAATTTACTCATTCAAGCTAGTGCAGAAGAGAAGAGAAAATACACAAACTCAATTGTAAGTGACAGTACTTTTGTGTTTGGTTAGAGAGTCTGTATACATTTTATCACTTTTAGACTTTAAAGATACAACATTGAACATTTTCATCTCAATAAATCCCTGTTAGGTCACAAGGCATCACTGAATGAGATAACACGATAGTGATTGAGCCTGTGTGGGACACAGATGAAGGCAGGTTTAGCAGAATTATGACCCCTGTCGGCAGCTACTTTCCTGCAGAAATGATAAATGGCAAGAAAGAGGTCGTTTTAAAAGAAAAAAGAGGTGGACTACAGAGTTGCCCAGACTGATACATTGAAGCAGTTTTGTAGTAAAGTAATCCAACTTTATCTGACTCCTTCTCAGATCCAACTGTTGGTTTTATTCAGCTCGTTTCCTCAATCTTCTCGCTCTGCATCTTTTTTATTCATCACTGTTTATGTGTGTGTGGAGATGAAGAATGCCAGTATCAGTTGAAAGACATTTCACAGCTATGTGTTCCTTATCCGAATCCATCCCTAAAAAGGCCAGGCAGAGGTTGCTATGTATATTCGGCAGGTTCGGAGTATTTATTTTTCGTTGTGAGCACCAATCCACTCTTTTATGTGACAATTCCCAAAATATCTTTCATCCAATGCACTTAATCCCACATCCAATGAAGCCAAATCAGATACTCGCCCTGTGAAAGTGAATTTTTATAGGTGCCCATAAAACCTCAGGCCGATCTTTGCGTGTGAGATCTGCACTGTCTGGTTCCCACAGTTTAACCTTAGCTTTTCCTCTGTGAAATATTTGATGTGTTAATGTTGATAGTTCAGGGTGCAGCAACTCATCATCTTTATTGTTTTCCAGAGTGACCGTCTCCTGATCAAAGGAGGGAAGATCGTCAACGATGACCAGTCCTTCTGCGCCGACATCTATATGGAGGATGGAGTCATCAAGTGAGTTTATTGGTTTTTCTCTGAATGGCTGACCGTCAAATAAAATCTCAGATTACATTGTGTTTACAAAGTTATAATTGATTGTTATGTCTGACTTCCATTTTATTACAATGCAATAGAATTTTATTGCAAAAAAGGCACAGTTGTGGAAATACAATGGTTTTCCTACAGTGCCATTACATGCAAACTAAATCTACATCTAACGGTCTGTGCATTCGGTATTCAGCTACATAACAGACGTTTATTTCTTACTCTAAGTAATTACACAAACAATTGTCCTAAAAAAGACAACAAAATGTGGAGTTGACTGCATGATCTTTCATAGTACCCAACCTTTATGGCATCAAAAGTAACACTGGACAAAAAATAACATTAAGCCAATATCTTTTTTTAAATTTGCTTAAAAAATGAAAGAAAATAACATGCACATTCCTCTTAAATAATTATTTTTATATTATTGGACAAAATGTAATTTGTGTAATCTGCTGAATGTTCATCTGGTTTCCTCAGACAAATTGGGGAAAATCTCATTGTGCCCGGCGGGGTGAAAACCATCGACGCTCACGGCCGCATGTTGATGCCGGGTGGCATCGACGTGCACACGCGTTTCCAGATGCCTGATCGAGGAATGACATCTGCTGATGACTTCTACCAGGGCACCAAGGCTGCACTGGGTGGAGGCACCACTATGATCAGTGAGTTATTCTTTGATTTATGATCAAAGAGGGAATAGATCTGTTTCTTGATCTGAATAGATCCGAGTCCAGCAACAGTGTTTGCAGTGCATCTTTCCCTGCAGTGATTCTTCATTCACTGACTGGCTTTAATTGAAAATATCTTAATGCGAACAGGAAGGGTGCCAGGCCTGTTTTTGGCCGAGTCAAAATATAAACAGTCCATCTGCTCCAACCACGAGGAGCTGACTGCTGCTCTGACTGAGCCAAGAAGTCAGTTAATTACTGGCATATGAACTGGTGACCATTTGTGGTGTTCTTCCCCATTTATCTACTTCTTGTTTGTACTCTTATATCATATATGTATTTTTTTGGCTTTGTCTGAACATGTAGTTGCCACAGTCAGCTTAGATCCAGTTTCCAGTTTTTTAAAGCACCGCATACTTGTGTGCTTATTTCTGTATAATGTTAATTAGATAATTAAGTTATTTTACAACTTAAAATTGTTGAACCCACACTTAAATTGAAAAAACAAATTTCGATGCTATGAGCTGATTTGTTACAAAATTGTGTCTCTATACTGTCAATGTGGCTTAATTTTATTTGTATGTTCTTTAAAAGAAATACAAGGCTGTAAAGATGTAAAAGATAACACAATTAAATTAAGCTCTTGTCGAACTCTAGCCCTCCCTCTGCTAACTCAGCAGCTGAACTCTCCCCTTCGTCTCAGTACAACAAACACTCCACCAGATGAACTTGAGTGTTGTTGTCACCTCGGGTAAATCGCTGACTGCTGCAGGGTCAGACAAGTCTGGAGCTGGGACGTAGTGTGTCCCCGGGCACATTACGAGTGAAGGGATGGAAATGGAAAGAGACAAAGAGGTTTGAAATGTGGTTTGAGAAGCCAGGCAGAATCTGTAGGATTTCACGTCCTCTGTGGTCCAGACTTATTAAAATGGATCTGAGTCCAGTCTAGTTCTGCTGGAAATCAGATGCGAGCTGTCAGTCTGAATATTAAAGTCTCTGTTCTGATCACCCAGTTAGAAACACGTGAGACCACAAACACTGTAATACAATGCGAATATGAATATGCTGAGATAACTAACACATTTATCAGTAGAAAATAAAACAACAACAATTATTAATTGATTTATCATTTAATTCTGGTTTACTGCAAGGATTTTACTGGTTTGTAATCTGATTTCTTTGGGTTTTGGACTGCTGACTGGATAAAATAAGTAATCTGAAGACATCATGTTGGATTTGTCAATAGATGGACTGAATGGAAATAGTTATTTGCAGCGCTAATGTGAATGCACCATCTCCCCCGACCACTTAATCTATCGCGTCCTCTGCGTCAGTATATGTAGGCTATATTTGAAAATAACTTCATGTATCTGGTCATTTCCAAGATCATCGAGATCAAATATGCAGAGTAGTTTTGAGACAATTTTGCACATGTCCACCTGCTGGGTGTAAACTACAGTGTGTCTTCAGAAACTACATGACAATAAGGCTTTACAAATAATATTTCAGTTAGCATGTTTGTGTTTGACTATCCGTGTGTTTGTGTTTCTGTGTGTATCCAGTTGACCACGTGGTTCCGGAGCCCGGCATGAGCCTCATCTCAGCCTTCGAGCAGTGGCGTGAATGGGCCGACGGGAAGTCTTGCTGCGACTACTCGTTGCATGTCGACATCACCGAGTGGCACAAGGGCATCCAGGAGGAGATGGAGGCACTCGTGAAGGACCACGGTGCGGCATCTAACACACAGTCACCTTTGATTTCATTAAATCAATATGTCTCACACTGAGACTGGTGATTTCTTTTTTAACACCTCACAATTAACTTAATATGACACTTCTTCTTTTCATAAATTTGGCAGATATTAGTTAATGTTAGTCTTCTTTTCTTTCTTCTAGCTTTAAAACTATTTACGGCACATTTTGAAATCATCATTTGACCACAGTCTACATATTCCTGTATTCTTGTAATAACCTGGATCTATTTCACAGTTCGCCATTCGTGGTTCATTGTTAGATCAGACAGGGACTCTGTAATAACACTTTGACAACGGCTGCAGAGTCTGTGATGAATCTTTTTTCCTGTTTACATCTTCTCCGTCTTTCATTGTTTTGACAATGACATGTTGTGTTTTTAGGTGTCAACTCTTTCCTGGTCTACTTGGCTTATAAGGACATTTTCCAGCTCACTGACGCTCAGGTGGGGCTTCCTCTCTTCTCCTTGTAACTGCAATCTTTGTATCACTGAAAACATGCAACATGCAGCACTTTGAGAGACAGTAAAAGGTCTTTACTCAATTAGGGTGAAACCTGGAAGGAGTTTTGTATACTGTCGCACTGTACTACTACACTGACAGTGATTGGCCTTGTTGGGATGCAGCCTGTCCTACACTAAATCTGATTAAACTGGAATTATCCTTTAACACGAAACTTGCTGCTGCACATGAGCCAGACTGTTATCTACACAAATTGCAGTTAGCTTAATGGTCATCACTGTTATATGGGATATGAGATGTGACAACATCCAAGCCACAGACAAAGACGATGCTATTTCCTGTGGATGGAGTTGATGGATTAGCCACAAAAACAACTAAATCATGACTTGTTTACTATTGCTTAGCAGCTGTGGTAATATGAAACAAAAAAAAATCAATTTATATAGTCATCAGTCTGCTAAGATGTTTTTATGTCTTGCAACACATCCTACAGTGGCATGAAGTAATAACTTCAGAAGTAATAACACAGTTTAGTAGCCCACAGTTAGTCTGACGTTATAATACAGAGTTATAGTGTGTTGTGTCTTGGCGAAACATCACCTGTGTGTTTCTCCTGATAGAGTGAACACACAATGACAGCTGTGTGTCTGTCCAACTATGCTTCTGGGTCACAGTTAAAAAGAGCAGTTACTAAAATACAATCCAGACTTTTATTTTTTGATAAAAGTTCCATTGGAAAACTGATTATTATTATTTATTCCACTAATTTTAAATTGTATCCACATTTGGAGTAAGACAGTTTCTACAATACATCCAGAACATTTATCTTTAAAGCAAAATGTCATATGAGCTTGAAATGTTTTTTGTGATTTGTATATTTTATTCTTGACAGTTTTCTTTGTGTTTTATATAAGGGAAATTCAGGAGTCATACTCCATCAGTTGATGATTTGAAAGCAAATAACAAGCAGATAAAAAGCAAATGATAAAAGGGATAGGTCATTTTTTTTAATTAAGTAATTAATTTTTTAAAATGCAATTACACAAAAGCATTTGTTGCTTGGTTTTGAAACGCAGGCGAACCAGAGTCCCTGTTCTATCTAACTCTTAGGTGGCTTTGAGAACTCAAGTCCTGCCCTACATCCAGATGACCTCCTGCTCCACTGGCCCCTGTGCCTGGATGAAGGACAGAGGCCAGCGGAGCAGGAGGTAACCTGAATGTGAAGCAGGACTTGAATTCATTATTGCATTTATCTTGAAGGAAAAAATAGAAAGACTGAAAATTTTTCCCTTGAAGATGAATGCGACATGCCACCTAAATGATGTCAGCACTACTTAACTAATGTCTTGCGTGGAAGGGCCTGGAAATTACTCTTCCCACGGCGGAGAAGAACCTGCTGATGGCGTTGCTGCGTTTTGGTTGTATGATGAGGTTAGCCTTAAAAAAGAAGGCTATGCAGTTTTCCACAGCTGGCTCCTCCAACAAGATGGCAGTCAGCACCATCTCAGCACACCACTTCTTATAGAGGTGCTTAAAAACAGCCTTGTCCAGATTTTTAAACGTTTTGGGGGGTTATATCCAAATCTAAGCCCTCGATTTCGGGCAATATTTTTCTAACGAGGTGTGTGATTATATCCTTTGGCTCATTGTTATGGAAGAGAATTTTTGATTTTTGGAACATCCTTGTGACCATTTT
>JAVQJZ010080234.1:0-10751 GCA_036025355.1 Leiopotherapon unicolor
TAAATAAATTACTACATGTAATGTGAAATATGTTAAAGACATTCCTTGTAGTGATGAACTACAATTATCATCTGACTCTGCAGTTCCCCTGGGCTTAGAATCTTTTAATCTGTCAGCTCGTTGTTTTACATGCTGTGATTTTTACTTTTTTTGTTCACTCTCAGCAACCTTTTTCCAGCCACGGCTTCTGTTTTCAGCAAAAAAGACAATTATAAATCCAGCAACAAACAAACAAACAGACAACTAAAGTTAGTGACCAGCTAGTGTACATCGTGTTACATTTAGCAGTTACCACACTGGTGGAGTCCAAAACAGAGCTAAAAGAAATGTAAGTAGAAATATTGGTCTTTAGGTGTCCAGAAACTTCTAAATGAGTGCTAATGTTACTTTGTGTCTGCTGGATGTGTAACCAGGCAACTGTCTGCTAAGACCTTCACCATGTCAACACGTGGTACACAGTGTTTTGTTTATAGCTCACAGTTTTGGTGTTTTTCCTATCTGCACTCTGCCTGAGTCTCCCTTGTGTGCCTGTGCTTCCTTTCACAGTCCAAAAAAGTGTTGTTGGGTGAATTTGATATCGCAGATTGTCTGTATGTGTCACTGTCAGTGTAAACGTGTAAGTCTATCTGTGAAAGGCTAGCAACCTGCGCAGATTGTTTTGCTGTCTTTTAAGCACTGCATGCTGAGGCTGACTCCTGCGACTCTGAAAAGAAATAAGTTGGAAAAAAATCAGTCAAGCTGATAGCCAGAAAACTACATTAGTCAAGAGGTGATGTGTTTTTTCCAAAGTAAAATCCATTTAGCACTCTTCTTAACAGCTTCATCAGGTGTTCAGATCTTGCAAGGACATAGCAGGAGCTGGCGCTTAAATGTAGCGGCTGCACTTCAAGGCAAGACTGCTTTTCACTTTTTTGAAGTGTGTGGCTATCCGAAAAGTATTGATATTATGTCTTAGTTTTTCATTTGTGGTGGGGAATGTGGTGAGGTCTCCAGGGGAGTTTAGCTCGTTCTCGACTGTTAAAAGTCCCCGGTCCTCGATAAGTCCCAGCGAACTTTGTGCCTGGATGCCTGAGGGGACGAATATTTCTCGGACTGAATCCTCCTAAAAGAGGAGTGTTTGGTCAAGAGCTGTTACTCATTCTATTCCCCTACCTCCTTGCCTACACTCATTTCCTCCCCTCTTTGGTGTCTCTCTCAGTCTGTCGCTCCAGTGGCAATGTGACAAGTGAACAATGATTCATATGCAGTCAGTGCAGAATGGAGCCTATTTCACATGTCTTGTGAGCCGCAGTGAAGTCACCCTTTGCCCCCCCCCTCCACCGCCCAACCCCCACATCCCCCACCCCCCGCCTAGCCTCCACACATCCCATCGCACAATACCCTCCGACACACACATACGCACCTTGCTTTGGGATGGTTATGAATTTTGTTTCAGTGGTGTGCAGCCGGCAGCAGAGGAGAGGAGACAGAGAGGCAGAGAAAGCTGTGATGTTTACACATCTCAGATAAATGGCCGTGCTGTTTGCTTTAATAACCACAGTGAATACAGGGACACATGTAATTGCTTTGATGTTGTTCTGATGGCTACAAATAATGGCACTCTCCATGATTATGGAGTCAGTTAGGTGCTGGAGGCGTACACACAGCCTGCGTGCACAGGCTCGGTGCTCGTGCACATTAACTGTACGTGAGAATTCCCCCACCCCTCACCTCCTTACGTTTTTTTGTCTGGGTCCCTACCCCAAGGGCTTGATTTAGATGAAATGCCACTTTTAATGGAAAATTTGATGGAAGCAAAACAACAACTTGGAATATTGCTTGTGTAAGTAGCAGGATGGGAGGCAAGTGCCAGGGCGATGTGAGCGGCAGGGGTTGTTTCTCCCTTGATTGTACTCTTTAGGAATTCATTGGTTGCCTGTATGATATTAGTGTTGTAGCAAATGTAGCCCTCAGGCAGGCAGGGCAGCCGGCGCACTGCTTCTCTTTATAGATGATTGTGCCAGGAGGAAGTGTGTTTGCAACCCGGCCCTGCTGTGGACTCACTGTGGAACAAGCTGAAGGGGAGTGGACGGCGGCGATAAGTGCCACAGCAACTCATCATATCTGCCCTTTCTTCTGTTCTTCTCATCAAGCTTACTTCTTGCCTTAATTGCTTTCATATCATGAATTTGTATGAGTTGCATTCACATTAATGAGACAAAAAAAGTCCCCGGAAAGCTGGCAAGTTTTTTTTTTTTTTTTTTTTTTTGCTTGATTGGTTTCCAAGCACTGTTGCTGAGACACTTCACTTATGTCGCTTCTGCAACCAGCTGTGCCTCTGCATTGAAGCAGTGCGTATTTCTTAATGTCAGTGATGCAGCGAATGATCATGGCATGTCACCAGTGACTCCAACTCCGTTTGTGGCAGTGCAGATATTAGCTTCAATATCATTTATGTGGGCTGCCATGCAGTTTTGTGTTTCTATAGTAACTCTGGCCGCACAGAATTCCCATTTGGCAGCGTAGTAATTAATTTATCTCTATTGATCTCTTGTATCCCTCAAGCCTTTCAGCAGGGTGGCCTGAAAGCCGAAAGCTGCATTGTTGATTGAATGCACAGTCTATCTTCAGAAGCGATCACAAATCAGTCCCCATAGGGGAATGGCTGGGAGCGAGCCAGATTATGTTCTTTCATGCTGCAGTGGTAATGATTCATTTCATCGTACAAGACACAAGTGGCTGTAATTGCAGGTTTGGTACTGGATAACAGCCTCTTCCTTGCACATGGTCATGGCACTGTCCACTGCAGGATTAGGTGCTTATTGCATACATACTGCACAGTGGAGCTTATTCCCCATATTCTGCTTTGATGCATTTTGGCATGGAGAGACCAAGATGCTTCAGGTTCTGATTTTTATAATAAGCTGTTCCTGCCAGCTCCTAGCACAGTCTGACATTTACTCAGAGCAGGGCAAATAAAGATAGAGAAAAAATAAAAGAATATTTGCCCGAGGACCTTCAACTCCCTTCTTGCCCACTCTTCCTCTTCTTATTCTTCATATCTTTCCATGCATACATTTCTTATTTCCCAGGTATTATGTTACTTCTGTGCATCCTCGACAAGTGTGAGGCACCGCTGGCAAACACATGAAAAGAAATTATCTTATAGACCCCTCCAAAATATCTCAGAGCTGCAGACTCCAGAGCGAGTCCAGTGTAGTGTGCAGAACAAATATTTGCATAACAACCATTGTATTCATTACTTATTCATTAATACAGAGAAAAAAAACTCAAGTTGTGAAGCTGTTTTATGTCTTTGGGAAAAGAGAAACTTAACTTGTACTCATTTGAAAGTCAGTGCCTCTATTTCTTCACTTATGTTTCCTGTCTTAACCCAGGGGTGCAGCTTTGGGAAATAAATAGCTATCAAAGAAAGGAAAATGAGAGAGAGCAGGAGACAAAGCTGGAGAAGAATGATAGGGTCAGTAATAGTACAAGACAACTCAACGGGAGGCAAAAAAGTCAAACTAAAAGCAGCAGAAGCAAGATGGAGATGGAAAGAAAGTAATGATAGCTCACCTTATGTCAGCCTCTGTGACAGAAATGACTTGGAAGTTTGGAGACCGGTGTTGTCATGGAAACAAATCTTTGTGCTACTGACGGGTGGGTGGTCTCTTTGTGTTTTTCCAGTGGATGACAATACCCACCGATAAAGATGTCATCCTGAGAAAAATAGGTGTTGGCCGTCAATGGCCCTGACTGCTGACATTGCCTGCGCTGTAGCTGTATTGTTCTGGGCAGTCCACTGAGGATTCTAAAGGCTGCTCTGGAGTACCTCCGTTTTATTTGAATTTGAAGTGCGCTTCCCCCAGGGCCTGTTTAAGGTAACATACTGCAAGACTGGAGATGTGACATGTTACGAACCGTGGCAAAAAGATACAGTTCTGCTTTTCATATTTGACGATGAGGGTGGGATGCGGAACGATCGAACTGCAAGCAAAAAAAAAAAAAAAATACAGAAGTCGACTGTCCTCTTATCGTGCATTCAGTCCTTGTAAGTGCACAACTAATATACTCAAGGAGAAGGATAATAAAACTCATTACTATTAGATCAGGATTAGAGAAAGGATTGCTCTGTAATCCTTCTACCAACACTCACACCATGAATCTTCCAGAATACTCCAGCATCTGTGTTAATGATCATCAACACCAGTAATGTGCTGCGTCTTGGATCACAGTTTGTCCTGGTATCTTCGTTTGTGTGCTGGAAGGCAAAAGTCCTGTTTATCATGTCCAGGCTGTTGTGCATGGAGGCCGCGTTTTTAATTAAAAGTCGTCGTATCTCTCTCTCCAACATTGGGAGGTGTGATCACTGCCTGTCACTTCAGCTCAAAAAAAACATGTTTATTTTTGGTTCCCAGATTCATTTAATGGGCTTGTCAAAACTGATGAAAATTAGAGGAGGCAGAGGCGGCCGATAAGCCCCACTGTTATTAGATGGGCTGGAGCGGTTGTTTGTCTGCCTTAGTTTGTCCTGTGTTGACGCATAAATGCCTGTGTATGGCTAGCCAGCAATCTAAGGAAAATTCACGACCCTGCATAACTGCTAATTCGATCCCAGACACACAAAATCAGATGATTAAAGTTTGCTCGGCTCAAACTTTTAAGAATAAATAAAAGATTTGACACTTGTAGCTACTGAAGAAGTAGTGCCTTTACATTGCAGTCTACTCAGTGCTTGCAAAAACCGTAGAAAAGCAGAAGTAAATTGACATGGGAGCAGACAAACCCCTGTTCTCGTTCGCTTGGGTGCTCTCTATCTTTGTTGTCTATCCTGAACACAGAAAAGAAGGCAAAACTTAGATTTTTCCAACAAATCCTCTGAGGGACAGAATAATGGTGCGCTAAGGCTGCATGGAGTGCATAAAATAGAGATGTGCATCAAATAACAAAGTAGGCCTTTTTTTATCTGTATCTAAGTGAATGCAAGACTCACTCCAGAGTCACATGATGACAACTGTATTTCTCCTAATGGGAAAATATCTAGTTTCTGCAGTTGTATTGGAAAATATCAGATTGTACTTTATAGGTACTATACAATACTGAATTTGGAAGATGATGGAATTTTACTGCTTTCCTGCCACCTATAATACAGCACAGCTGTATTTGTTCCACAGAGGGTGGTTTTTTTGAAAAGCTCTCCTCACTGAGGTTATGCAGACAGATGACAGCATGACGTACAAATGCAAGCATCTGCTCCCTATGTGGGCTTTAGTAGAGGGCATAATTGCATAGTACTTTTATTGTGTTTGTTGTTCGAGTCAATTGTCATCTCATAAAAATGCAAATATAGCACATATGGAACATAACTGAGTCAATGAGAGCAAGAAGAAAGATTAAAGAATGGAGGAAAATTAGGGGACTTTGAGAAAAATGAGGAGATGAGAATGAGGAAATCAGATGTCAGATGCACATATTCTATGTCTGTGCTGCCAATTTGCAGTTTCTTTGCAACACTTTCCCTGAAATCTCAAATAATGCAGGATGTCATTTGTGGTTATTTGAGGTCTGTCAGGGTCAGTGTTTGTGGGTAGAACCATGCATCAGAGATGAGGCTGTAAACAAATTGTGTTTAACGTTTTTTAAACGTATTTATTAGCATGACATGTTACCAAGCAAACAATTAAAGATCTTTGGAGTTTTTGGACACTCTTGTTGTTACGGACCAACATTTTGGGGAGTTGCACAATGTAACGATACATAAAAATGAGCTTTTCCACATTTTTTTTAATTAAATTGAAAATACTATATTTAACATTTGTTGGGCTTTAGAGATAAGCACTATACATTTTGGTAAGAAATACTGAAGGTAACAATACAAAAATAATCAAAGAATAATAATATATCCTTTGGTGAGAATTCAAGGAGATACAGCTTATGTAGGTATAAAAGATGTGCGAGGAGAAAAGGGTTACGTGTAGTACTTCCTTAGAGCTCTTGCATAATAAAAGCATGAAACAGAACTTAGTGAATCAAATATAATGTCTAAAAACACCCTAATGGACAGTATAGTATCAAGTGTGCATGCATAACATTACTCACACTGGATGAAGGCTTGTAGTTTTATTTATTGTTGATTATAGCTCAGATGCCACAGTGGAAGGATCTCCTGTGTGTCCAGCACTTAATAAACTCACCTGAAAGGAACTTTGAGTGTTGAATGATGAAGTTTGGCTCACATTGTATCAAGGTTGCAAAGCTCTTGTAGGCTGAAGAAGCTGCACAAATACATGACTGGGAAATACAAATACATGAAGCCCATCCAGTCGCAGAGAACCTGACATCTTGTAGTAAACATAAATATGATTGTTTATGTCTGATTTCTTCTTTTGTCATACCTTCACTGTTCAGAGGATTAGTGCCTCGGATAAAACTGCAACTCTGCTGCTCCCTCCATTACGGAATTAACAGCCCTCAGAGAGTCACGACTACAGTTTCACATATTAAGAATCAGTTAATGCTTTAAGTGCAATTTCCAAGTAAACATGCATTTACACTCCCTCAAATTATCCCATAATGCAACTATATCAACAATAATGTTATATGCTTATTTTACTGTATAGAGTGGTATATAGTAAATTGGATGCTTAGCACTCTTCCTTTTAAACAATGCAGTGCCCAAATGTAAGCTGTAAAGCCTATAAAGCCCTCCCCACCGCCACCACACACACACACACACACACACACACACACACACACACACACACACACACTTGAAATGTTTGGGCCACAGGCAGTGTCAAAAAGCAAATGCCCCCAAGTGTTACTTGAGTCCAAGAGGGGTTTGAAGTGTGTTGTCAGTCCACTTAGTATCCTCACATATCTTAGTGGTCCATTTGACCTTCTCACTGTCTCAGTGCCCAGGACTGAGCTCATCACCTCTTATGTGACCCACTCTCTCAGGCTTGCTCACTGCCATTTTCCTTGAACTACAACCAAAGACAGTGGAGCAAACAAAAACACAGAGATCAATGTCGAGCCACTTGAAACACCTTGGTACAAAAAACAAATAAATCAGTATTTCTGTTGGTTTGGTGTTTTTTGATGCAGGCTTTCTGCAAATAGCAGTAAACCTCAACATGCTCAAGTCATTACAAGTCTAGAAGATGCCTTTTTCACATTGATAGTGCTCATGTTTGGACACAAAGGCATTATTTCATGAATTACTGTCAGATTCAGATTCCCTCCATTTATGAAGGTCTCTTGTAATTCATTGTTGTTTTATAGATCATACAAACTCAAAATTTCCAGATCTACTTGAATGCATCATAGGTGTCCATTGCCATTAAACAAAGTATTTTGTACCATAAATACAACATCAATGACATTCATGTTGTATTTATAGAACCATGACATTTATAGACCATTGACATTTTTCGAGGCTTAGAGGGGTCCGCGTGAAAGAGCAGGGTTGGTGTGATGCTGCATTTCAAAGTCTGACTTCATTTGGTCACGTTTTCCTCAGGAAAAAGACTTGATAACAGGTGTGTCCTCATGTGTCCCCACCTGTCAAAATGCTCTCACTGGTTCTTTTACATGCCGTCTGAATGGACCAATTTGATAACCAGTTGTAACGATTCCCCCAGTCTGCTATCTTCTCAAGTCTCCAGGAAGCAAATCAATATACAGGAGGGTCCTGTGGCCTTTCTTGGCCCACTTTCCTTGGGAATCAGAGCCAAACAACCCGCCTCAGAACACACCACGGAGACACTGACGAAGCAGAGTCTACATGTTGACATGCATCTCATAACGTACTGCACAGCTCCTCCAGCAGACACATGATGGAGCCCTAACAGACCCACGGGAGATTGTTAAACCAGCACGGTGGGTTAGCTAAGACTAGCAGCGAAGTATTCCCAAGTGGGAATCATCAAATAGACACCTAAGGGATTGATGGCAGCCTTAGCCGCTTCCTAATAGTCACATGTTGGACAGATATGGTATTTCAGACAGATATTTCACAGTACCTGTTAGCTGCTGGTTGTCAATAGAAGCAAGGGGCATATGAGGGAGCCGAGGTGGACTGGTTGCTTGGTGAGCTGGCAGCGGTGCTCTTTTGTTGGCTTAATGGTTAAATGGGGTTGCAGTAAACTGGGGTGGGGGTGGTGGAGAGGGCGATAAGCTGACACAGAGCAAATGGGAAAAGACTGCCTGGCTGCTGAAGGGGGGCAGTCTCTACTCAGCTTTTTTTTTTTTCTTTCTTGAATTTCTGCCAATACATGCGGCACGTAACAAAAGTGCAGGAGAGGGAGAGGTGATAAAAAAAGAAAAGCAGAGAGGAATTGTGATGCCCCTTCATCAGTGTCTACTTCTGCCTTTCACCTGCATCATCTCCCCCCGAGCCTCTGTGGATCCACGGGGTCTAACTAAGCACCTTCTGTCCTCCCCAGCCGACCCGACTCTTGATCTCCCCAGGCCCTCCGCCATCCTTCACTGGTCTTAATGACAGACATTTATTTAATTCAAGCTACTGGGAAATGAGATTAGTTTCAATAGAGGAGGACAGGGGCGTGGGGGCAGAGAGTGGAGCCAGAGAAAGCGAGAGGCAGGCAGGGAGTGCGAATGTGTGTGTCTTAGCCCATCACCCGCCACCTGCCTGCCTCTGCAGCTTCAAGTTATTTTTCGAACAACACGTTTAATTCATTACAGTCCATCGCTTGTCATTCTATCACAGACATCATGGCTCACTGTGGCGTGCCCAAATGAGCCAGCAGGAGGATGTTGACAGAGATGATGTTAATGAAGATGATGATAGTAGTGATGATGATGATGATGATGATGATGATGATGATGATGACAGGCTGTGGAGGCAGTCGGTTGGCAATGCAATCGCATCCAGAAGATGTGGTCGATTGCTTCTTCAACGCCGCCTCTTACTTCATTATATTTGTAGAAGCTCCGCCACTGGGCTATTACTTTCCACCAAACAGCAATGTCAGACTCTGCATGCTATTGGAAGCATTGAGTCAGCAGTGTGTGTGTGTGTGTGTGTGTGTGTGTGTATGTGTGCGTTTATGTGCGTGAGCTTAGCTTGACTGTGTGGGCTTGTGCAGTCTACAGCCCTCCAGCTCTGATACAGTCCACAGAAGAAACTGCGACAGGAGACCTTGGTACTGACATATGCTCAGTGTAAAGCTCTTCACACGCGCTCACAGACATGGAGGCATGCACGCGCACATGAGAGTCAATTGTTTTTCCATTTTACTCTGAATTGCCACGTGATTGCATACATGCCCACACAAACACGCACACTCGGCCTAATGCAAATGAGATAAAGCATGCGCGCGCTCTGCCTACAGAGATACGAGGCGGCTATGGAGGGGCACATGGCTGCCTAAAGCCCCCGAAGCGCATGTCAACTCCTCCTTCCATCCCACATTGGGGCTCTGCATTTTTAACTAAACATCTGGCTGTGTCAGCACCGGTTTATCACAGCAGGGACCTCCCCCCCACGCCCACCTCCCCCTTGTTGCCGCTCTCCTCGTCTCCACGTGTTGGGAGTCTGCATTCAGAGAAAACTGAGTGTCTGTGTATATGATTGAGTATTGCGCATGCATATTCATTTGGACTTAATCATCAGGCAGAGGTTGAAATCGCTGACTATGACTGGACAAGCGTCAATGGGTGTCCAGCATGTAAATGCGCCAATATGTGCCCACAAATGCCAAACGTCCTTAAGCATAAGATGTTTACATGGTGAAATGAAACCACCTACTGGGCTACAAAAATTAATCGGCTGCTACCTACAGTGCATTAACATTAAGGTTGAGTCACCCCATTAAATGTGTTTAGCCTCCAGGGAAAGTGCTTTAATGTTAGCTGAGAGAAAGTACAAATAGCTCGGAACAAGCTGGACCCATTTTATATTTAGGGTCTTAACAGCATTCAGCATGCAACATACATTAATGTAAGCACTTTGCGCAACAGGACTGATTCAGCTCTTGAGGCTGTTAACAATAACGGGTAAGACAGTTACCGGGTAATGACCATAGACTGTATAAAGTGGATGCAGCCTCCAGGTATGAAAAGTGAAGCCAATTGACTCAAACCTGTTATTTCTATGCTGGTGGTGACTCCACTTGTTGCAAAAAGTCTGATTGTATAGAAGTTGAAATACAACAACCGTTCTTCTCACTTGATTTATTACCTTAGTGCACATTAACCTAATGAGTTAATGGTGTCAATACCTAGTTTTTACGCCTCTACCAACATACATTTTGGTCATTTTGGTCCCATTCAGAGTCAAATACACAATAAAGCAGGGTCTACTTTAGGGTGGGTCTACTTTACTAACAAGTTGCTGCCACAGTGACCAGTCAATCAGGATAGATGATTTGGAGCAATGTGCATCCATGGCACTGTGTACATTTAACTTTGTCTGTTTTAAGTCTCTGGTTGTACCAAAACTCAATGTCAGATCTTGTCTGACTTTGCTTTAAGTCTGTTTTTAACGAGACAAAATTAGCATATCAAGTCAGAAGTCATGTCTTCAGAGCTGTATAATAATTAAACAGAAAGGCTAAAAGACGGTCATTTTCAGCAGTGTTCAATATTTATTTTCACTACCCTATATTATTACTTTTTGGAGTAGAAATGAATGTTTCTGATTATTGGCACCACCAGTCAGAAAAGGTCTAGTCTATTCAGCACTTCTTACTTCTGAAAATCAGTCTAAAACCAAAATAAGCTGTATTCAGTCACATCCTCTCTCT
>JAVQJZ010080247.1:0-10663 GCA_036025355.1 Leiopotherapon unicolor
GTATGTTGTTGCAGCCTTATGAAATGCTGCTGATTCAATATTATTACTACAGGGCGGTTCAGTATGTATCCACAGATGCGGGGTTATCACAGCTACAGTAACATTAATATTCTTGAAACCTTGCATGCTTAAGATGTACATTTTGGCTTTAAATAAAATGCAGGTCATTGAGTGCAAAAGGGAATATTTCCCTCTAAGCAGATAGTCTGGGAGAAATACTCTCACCAACCTCATCCATGATGTCTGAGCAAAACATGACCTCTAGTGGTTGGATTCCTTTAGTAGGTGTAGGTTTAGTTATCAGGACTAATTTTGGGGGACCTTGTGTAGTAAAGTATTTTTCAGGTACACTGAACACCATGGAAGGTAACAAATCAATACAAGTATGCTTCTTTTGAAACATTTTTTCTCTCTATCCCGTCCATTGTTTTAGAAACACAATGGCAGCCATATCGGCCAACTGTCTGCGAGATGTGCGGCCTCAAGCCCTGCAAGCATGTGTCATTGGAATTGATGAGGGGCAGTTTGTAAGTATACATGCTTTGTTTTCCTCTTTCTGTTTTAACGTTAACTAGTTACAGTCACCTCCGCAGAGACCAGACAGTCTTACACTGAGGGGTGTTAATTCAACAGGTTGAACTCCTCACTAACTAAATCTGTTTTTGTAGTTTGCAGACACAGTGGAGTTCTGTGAGGAGATGGCCAATTTAGGAAAGACGGTCATTGTAGCTGCCTTGGATGGAACCTTCCAGAGAAAGGTGAGTGTCTGTTTGTGTCTGCGTGTTGCAAACAGTCACAATTCGTGCTGACAAACACACACTCTGCTGCTTCAGGGGCTGAAAGAGCTTCACTGTGAGTGTAGATGCCACAAATGTCCAAGACGAGATGCACATTTTATGGCCCGTGAAAAATCTGCACGAGCAGCACTATCAGACAGAGTGCTCATTATTCCACTCTGTGTCTCTCCTCTGTCCTTGTAATGTTGTTATACATCCATTCATTCAGTGGCACTGACCGCTCGTCTGCCGTCTGCCGTCATTTCTTGTAGGCATTTGGAAACATCCTGAACCTCGTCCCTCTGGCGGAGAGCGTGGTGAAGCTCCACGCCGTCTGCATGCAGTGTTTCAAAGAAGCTGCCTACACAAAGAGGATAGGAGCTGAGAAGGAGGTGAGGAGGGAAACCTGAAAGGCGTCTTTGAATAAGTTAACCATGAAGTGCTTCTTTTCAGGGGGAGGTGTTGTGACGGGATGGAACAGATGACTGCAGCATATTTTGATTTACTGTCTCTCTGCAGTCTACATGCTGTAATTGTTAAAAGATCACTTTACCCAAACACGTCTTAAATTCTTCAGCATTTTATTTAGCTAAAAACTAAATGTGATGAGGGTGTTTGACTTAAAGTTTTTGTTTTACAGTTTTTTGGTTTTTTTTACAAATTTGAACATATCACTTATCCTCTTTAAGTGTAGCCTAGTCCCCCTTTCTTTCATGAGTCTTTTTATAACCAGTCAACTCTTGCTTCTCTGTGCTGCAGGTGGAGGTGATTGGTGGAGCTGACAAGTATCAGGCGGTGTGCAGAAAGTGTTATGGAGGTCTGATGGTGGAAAAGGAGAACAGCGCTCCTTTCAGGAATGAAACGCCCCAAAATGCCCCTGCAGGGAAACTCGTGGACTCTGGGATTCCCAGGAAGCTCTTCTCCTCTATCCATCTCTGAAATAAAAAATAAGACTTGTTGCTTAAGTTGAACGGATCTGGGAAACATCTGGGAATCGAATTGTTCGTTTTGGTGTGTGTGTGTTTTTAAGGGTTTGTGTTGGTTGGTAATTGTGTTGTATTATTCTACTTTTACTTTATAGAACAATGCACGTGATAATCCTGTAGATTAGTAAACCAATGATCAACTAAATAGAATGTTTGTTAAATTATTTTTTTAACACTTGTATTATCTGCTAATATTGACTGGTTTGTCTCACTGAACAGGTCACGAGTCCTATCAAGGAAATAAACAGTTGTTTATACTTGAACTGAAATGTTTTTACCATGGTACACTAACTGAGTGATATGTAATCCAACACCCTCACATGCCACAAGCACCAAAATAACCTGTTTAAATCCTGGCATGTTCCAAGGCTGAGCAGCAAACTGGCACGCTGGAATGGAAAAGTATGAAAACTACATTACTGCACTACATCAAAGCACTGATATCTCCACACATAAAAGTTTCTCAATGGCTTTATTCTACAAACAAAAGGGTCTCAAGTAAATCACTGTTGTGTTTTTCACACCATGAAATCAAATGATGACAAAATATGTAAGCAGAAGGACAAATGGCAAGTTCCCAGTGGTCAAAGTGGGAATGTGCCACAGTACTTAGAAACAGAAGAGGAAAACAACCAAAGCCTGACCAGTATTTTGTGCCAGTTTTTATAAAACATTTGTATGTATCACAAATTATAAACCAACATTACACAAATCACTCGTCTCCTCTCATCTAAAACATGGAGCAGAATGACAAATTAATCTAACAAAATATCAAGTTAATTAACTGCAAATATTTCAGTGTGCACTACTAAACTACATTAACTCAACATTGCATATTCATTTTTTATCGTTATGACTATTCTAATGAGACACAGCAAGTACAAGGGCAAAATTTAGAAATTCATTTTCAGCTGGGCTGCAGTCTTCACTGTCACAGGCACAGGTTGATTTTAAATGTTCACTGAAGAGCAGACTGCACTGATTTTCCAGAGCTTGAAAATCAACTTTTGCAAGAATCACTCAGGCACAGCGGCGAGGGCAGCTGTGATACACAGCTGTTTAACCTAAATATAACTTTAGCATAGAGTCATGGCGCGCTTTATTCACTTTCCTTCACCAAAAACCTGTTCAAGTTTAATTTCTCCTTAAGGCACAAATGACAAGTCGACAGCAGTGTTTTTCATACATTTGGTTTCAGTAGGTTATGCACACAGTAAAACACAATAACCCCTTCAGTGCAGTACCTTTCACTGTGCCATGTTGAATAAAAATAAACATTCATTTGCAGATCTAAAGTGAGTTTACACCCGCCGCGATAATTACCAAAATCTGACTTCAGGCCAGTTACCGCAGCCAGACGAGGCAGCTGAGGTGTTAAACCGACAAACGAATGACTGTAGGCACAAAGCAACAAAGTAAACCAGTTGTCTTTCTGAGGACGGGTGTTTGACTCTCACCAAAGCTGAGGTGTTAATCTGACCCGCTGCAGTCTGCCTATAACAATTTTCAGATAAAGGAGCGCATAAACAGGAGATAAACATCAGTGTTCAGAAAAGACCATGAAGGAAGCGTGAGGCTGTTCTGCGCGCAGGCAGGACGAACAGGAAGCAGTGCTGCTGGTGGTTAATAAGTTACTCTTCACTATGAGGACATGCTTGATGGATAAACGCGTTCACTAAGTGCGTAGTCGTCTACACACTCCTCCCTCTGTGTTAGTTTAAAGGGCAACTGACTGTTCAATTTATGCCTTTCCAGATTTAAGTTTGGTCAGAGTTACAAAATGTATAATGTATTTTGATTGGAGTGGTCTTAAAAACGTAGCTGATACAGCAACCACATGAACCATTTTACTGTAGCTCTTTCTTTCAAGTGTGATTTTATGGTTGCAGAAATGACAAACTTAACTGCATAATCTCCATAGAGCCAAGATTGTATAATGAAAATAAAAAAAAGAGAAAAAAATGAATATTTGGCTTTAGAGTGGTCTCTTCCCACTGTACTCTACTCCAACAAAATAAGCTTTTACTTTTGTACATCCTAAATTGTTTATGGGTCCTTAATGTACTGAAGGTGAAAAATCCACAAGACCAAATAAGAAAAGAAAATCAGGCACATACAGCTATTGTAATGGCAGCTTTGCACAGTGAAGTCTATGTACAAATGCACATTTTAATTCTTCATAATGTCACAGCATGTGACCTTTGACTTCCTGGGTCCGTTCTAACTACCTCGCCCCTTCAGGATCAGCCCATTTGAGGTAAAAAGTTGCTGTCTTTGCACACAGGTCTAAGGTCAGATTACCCAATCATCTTAACAGTGATGTCTTAAGATCTGACGACAGACCTTTTGGCGTAAACTGCAGTGTCCCTCATCTCTAACTCGCAGTTGTACTGCTCAGGTTATTAGATTTGACAGCACTTAGAAAAGTGTGTAAAATCAAATGGAAAACCACATCAATATGATATAGCTCTGCACCTGCGCAGCGCAACTGCAACTGGTCTGCCAACAGATGACCTGGAACACCACCTGGGCCCTGTGCTCTCCCTTTGTCTCAGTAGCTAGGTGGCTGGTAGCCGGTGTCTCCTTGTGGTGGGAGGTTTTGGGTGAAGGGAGGCTGCATGTCAGGCACACTGCTGGGATAGGCTGTGTAAGTGGTGGGCGTGTAGGTAGTGGGGTTGTAGGACGTGGGGGCATAGGTTGGAGGGTAGGGGGTGTGGACATCTGGTGGTGCCTCCGTGTAGGTTGGGATGGTAACATCATTAACACCACGGCGGAAACGACCCAGGGCAAAGTAGGTCAGGATTCCCTGCACAAAGAAATCGCAATGTCAGGTTTATTATAGACTTTTCAAGTACTTCAATAAATCTTTACAACTTTGTGGGGGATGTCTCAAATGTACATTAGAGTTTAAGACAAAGTGCCATAGTTCCTCGACTTCTAACTGAACTTGTTAAAACAGCCTTGTCTTGGGGTGGTAATTCATCACAATATCATTGATATCACTTCATTACAGTCGTGTGGTAATGTGGTCAAGCTGTTGCAGCTTGTTAGCTTATCGTAGCCTTAAAATTGTGAAAAAGCTACCCTGGCTCACTGATTTACACGATATTTGTTTAATGTCTACAGCTTTTATTGACAAGAGGACAGCAGGTTTGCGGCTCGGCTCACCCAGGTGGCGATGGAGAAGAAAGAGAAGGCCACAATGGCACGTGCAGCGTCCATGGGGACGCCACGGACGTCATGAGTGCGGCCCCACTGACTGGCCAGCAGGCAGAAACACACAAACCACAGGAAGGTCCACGCCCCTAGAAAACATAAAGAGTCACAGATGCACAAACACAGGCACGCTGATATAAAGGATGTTTTCGCTGCATGAAAAGAAATCAAAAGTGCTCTGCTGAAAACAGACAATTCGAAAAGTGCATTCCTGTGAAAAGTGGACAAAGGAACAACAACAACGTCAGCTGAGTAAAAAGGACTCGCCTGTTGCCATCTGCTCTAATGGCCACAAGCTGTTTTTCCTAACTACCACTTCTTTGTTTCCCTGAAGAAAGGCCGACTGTGAGCTGTGTCATGTACAGCTGATGAATGTTTAATTTCATCAGAATCTGTAATGTCGTCCTCCCCCATCCCCACCCTGCGGATCACTCATCATCACAACACAATGAATAATACGTGTTGTTATGTCATGTCAGGGAAACAGGCCGCAGTCTGTCCCACATTACGCCACCATTCAGAGGCTGTGTGTGAAGAGATGACCACTTAGAGTACGATTAATGTTAAAGCTACTGGCAGTTATTATGTTTGAACAATCACTAATCTAACACGTAAATTAATCTTAAAGTAAACAAAGTCATTCACGTTGAAGCAGAAATTGGGTTAATCTGTGAATTAAGTTACATGACTCGTATGTCAAAATGCATTTTATGTCTTTAAAGTATAAAGTGTAAAAACAATTTGCTGTCACAGTTTGATACAAGATAAGCAGCAACGTCATTTGAAGTCATTTTTGTGTTCATTGCATTGTGGGACATAAAACCAAAACAAAACGAAGTTAAGACACTCAATATATCTGAGGAGGCGACAGTTTTCTGTCAGTTGTTCACATTGAGTGACATGTTTTGCGTTACACACGCCATTTGATCTGTTGTTAATATTAAAAAAATGTTCTTCCATGTTGCCTGCTCACCTGAGAATCCCAGGTCTGCCATCACAGCATACTTCCTTTCCTGTGCATTGCTCATAAAAGGCACGTAAACATCTAGCACCAGGAAGGCCACGCACGCCAGAAATGCAATCACGCCGATGCCGACAGCATACTGACACGCAGAGTCATTCTGGTTGAAGATGCACTTTGCCTCGGCACTGTGGGCAGAGTTGATGAATCCTTCTGTTGTGATGCAGGCGAACACCACCAAGGCAAATATCTGCACGTTGAAACAGAGCAGAGAGCAGGATGGCCTTCAATGATTTGCAAAGAAAAAAGAAGGAGCTGTCTCGGTAAAGGAGCATGACGCCGGCTTCACAAGTTTACCTGTTAACTTCACATTGCACACTTTACATTACTGCCAGCCGTTCCTACAGCAAAGCAACAGCAGCCAATAGTTTCAGTTCAGTTTCAGTTCAAGTGCTGAAGAATATCTACAAGAGGAGACTTAAAACGTGCTCAGACATAAGTTATCTACTTTTATTGTTGTCCTGTGAAAAGTCAGTGAAGAATGGGGTTAGGGTTTTGTTAGTGGTGCTTTCTAAGAAAGACTTCTGATATTTGGGTCCACTTCCCAGAAGCATTTCAATCAGCTGCTGTCAAACCATCAACCACAGGAGAAAATAAACGACTCCTGCCGTCATGAAAAAAAACACACACTGTATGAAGTCAGCTCTTTTTCTTTCTGATAAGCACACAACTTTAAAATATCAAGAGTTTCTTGAATGCACCAATAAGAGAAAACAGTCTGCGGCTGAAAATGCATAAACGTGTGACAAAATGAGCAAAAGTCCTGATGTTTCAGGTTGTGTCATGAGATTAAAATGACGTGTTGTAACATTTCAAGAAACCACGAGAAGCTGAATTCACTTCTGCATGGAAGAAACACGCGATTCTTTCAAAAAGCACAGTGACGTCATAACAGATTGTCATAAAGTCCCCCTGAAAACACCGAAAACTCCCCCCCCATCCTGTGTTCATAAGATGATATACTGCTGCCTCGCTGCTCTGACCGTCCCGTGGTCTGTTGCTGTCTGTTCTGGTTGCCCACCTCACCATGTGACCTACTTCTGAGTGCAGCTGCCTGCCATGTGACTCCAGAGATGCCACCGACTCGCTAACAACACTCATAATGAGATCTGTTGGACGATAGAGAGGGACTGTTCAACAAGTGTGGGAAGGAGGATGAGGTGAGAGGCCAGAGAGAGAAATAGGCCACGATCCTGCTGATGGGAGCAGACAGAAAGTACCGAAAACTTCCAGGAGGCAGAAACATTGGGGAAGTGAATGTGGGGAGTTTCAGGACACGAGATAAAAACAAAAGAGAGGCAGTTAACAGAGCAGATGGATGTTTTTTATGCACAGACAGTGTTTGTGTTGACTGACAGAAGTCAAGCACGTGTGCAGTTTATCTAACACACACACACACACACACACACACACAGAGGAAATATACTGTGTCAGTGCAGTGTGTCAAGGTCACTGCGCAGTAAGTTTCCATCATTATGCCATTATAGAGAACGTGCAATGATGTGACTCGACACCTTTAATGACAGAGAGCCACAGTACACAGCCTGTCCAAGTTCCAGGAGCAGGTGTGGTGCATTATGGGAGATGTAGGCAGCGTTACAGTGAAGATGATCGTCTCGTCCGCCATAGCTGCTGGCTTGTTGAATTAAGATAAATAAAGAGATGTGGCAATCGAGCCAGAATGAAACTGAGATAAGATGAGCACAGTTGCACTAAAAACGTGTGACGTGTGTGTGTGTGTGTGTGTGTGTGTGTGTGTGTGTGTGTGTGTGTGTGCGTCTGAGAGGGAGATCAGTAACAAACATTCACCAAGAGTAAAAACAGGGTCACCGGGGGAGAGGTGTCATCTTACCTGCCCATCAGCCCCTGTTTACCAGTGACACACACATTATCCCTCACTCACACACACACACACACACACACACACACACACACACACACTCACAGTTTCCCAAACACATGCACATAAACACTGAAGCAGCCAAGGGCACATTCTGTCCTCTCATCCACCACAGGACACTTCACTGTCCAGGTGAAGCCGTGGGTCACCTGTGAGCTGTTACGTAATCCCAGATATGAGTCTGTAAGGCGATGAAAGCACCTTTCAGTCCAACCCCCCCCGACCCCCTCTTGTTGGAGGGAAGATGAAACAGTCCGGCCCCTTGGGATCAGACAAAGCACCTGATTGTACAAAATGTCTGTTTGAGATCCACTTTGGACTTTCCAGCTCAGCGTTCAAACCACAGGAACAAATCTCCACCTTGAGATTTGCCTGGCAACAGGTGACCGGCAGCAGGCAGCAACATGAGTTCCCATCTATGTAAATACACTCAAATGCACATCCTCCTTACTATCAACACAAAGTCCCTTTATCAGCTTTAAAACATAAAACACACTGATTTCTTATCAATTACACTACAGCTAACTCACATTTACACCATTTCTCTTGAGCTCTGACAGCAGCAGTGTTGATCTGAGCTGTCACACACTGTTTATAGAGGCCTGTTGTTCTGGCCAGCATGAGGAAACACGAGTGTGTGTGTGAGAGAGAGTGTGTGTGTGTGAATATAAATCTATATGTAAAGACAAAACATCTGCTCTGCTGGAGACCATCTCTGCGTCTTTGGGGACCTTTGATAGCATGAACAGTCTCTCTCTGTCTGTCTGTCTGAATGCATGCCTGTCTGTCTGCGTGCCTGTCTGTGTGTCTGCATGTCTGTCTGTCTGCACTCACCCAGCTCAGCAGTCTCACGATGGTTTGCGGTTGTCGCACAAACTTGTAGAAGTCGAAGCCTGAACCTGCGAGCGAGGCTCCGTACGCGCTGGCACCGCCCGTCTCCTCCATGTCCGTCTGTCTCTGTGTGTGTGTGCCTGTGCCTGTCAGTGTGTGTCAGTCCCTGTCAGTGTGTGTGTCGGTGGCGGCGCGTCACGGGGCGGAGCCGCCAGCTGCAGCGGAGAAACTCACAGGAACAAACTGGCTGCGCAAACTCAGACAACACCACACACAGCAGGACTTTATTCCGACACAGCAGAGCAATACAGAGAGAAACAGCATCAAAACTCAGTCTGCTGTTGCGACTTCTTCTCAGTTTGGGTCCATTCATCCTCAGAGGCTTCAGAGGCCTGAGGAGAGAGCAGACATGTCAGAGGAAGAGGAGTGGCACTGTTTTTGCATAACCCCACTGATTGGTTGGTTTTAATTGATCTCACCTGATCAAATTCTCCAGGTGTGACAGTCTCCAGCAGCTCGGCCTCCTCGCAGTACTCAGACTCATCCTGTGAGATAATAATGGAGATAATGATCATTCAAAGAGTCTGAAGCAGCCTGTGACAGGTGAAGATGAAGAAGAACAAGAAATATTGACTGACCAGCTCGCCCTCGTACGCAGCGACCGTGCTCTTCATCTCCAGGCTGAACCTGAGGCAACAAGAGAAAGCCAGAAGAGAAACCGTGAGAGGCCGGCTGTCGTTTCAGATCAGCGGAGGTTAAAGAGGTCAAACACGTCCGCCACACAACCACATCCCCAGTTCAGCTCCAGTCTGAAACGCTCAGCTCTCTTTCCTATTTCACGTCCATACACACAGGCGAACAAAACCAAAGAACATGTGCTTCTGATTTTGTTATTGTTCTACAAAACGCCTCATTTGGAGCCACAGTGGAAAGTCTTTATAATGATCATGGACCAAAAGCTTGAGACATAATCAATAATTCCTGCACAAATGCTGTTTAAATCAGTCTTATAGAAATCAAGTAGTGGTCATTTTGTCCTTTCAGACATGCAAGAGATGGAAGAAACTGTAAACCTGAGGCTGGTGTGTCATCCACATTCAAATCATAATGGGAAAAACAAAGTCATTTACTCTCCTCGAAGCTGACAAAAACAAGCAGTGAAAACTTTGTCTTTCTCGGGCGACCTCGTGTAGTCGAGTCAAACAAAGAAAAAACAGTCGTGCCTGCTCGTCGTGGAGGTGGAAAGTGAACGTGCACAGGGAAAGCACCCGTGGTTGAAGCCGCCCTCATCAGGTGGATTAATAATGCCCGACCACTTAATGCCTCCACATAAAGAAGCTGACTGTTTCATTACTTTATATTCATCTAATAAGTATTTAAATGTCAATAAGATGGGGTAATCTGCATGAGAGATAAAGAGGAGTGATCAGTTTGATCACTGCGAGGTTTCCACTGAACTGTTCGAAGCTGGTGTGCAGCTCATGATACATACGTGGTTGTCATTTTTCAAGGTATCAGGATTAAGCATAAAAGGAACTCACAGAGACTTTTCCCCGTACTGGCTTCGCCCTGAAAGAAGAAAGACATTCAGTCACAGCAGCATTGTGAGGAAGAGGAACAGAAGGCGGTGCTGATGAGACTCACTGAACAGGACTCCAATGCAACAACAGACAGACACCAGGAGAAGCAGGACCGTGAAACATCCAAACACAACTGTCACCACCAGGATGTGGACACGATTCAGCACTGGAGGAGCAGGAAGGAGGAGAAGAGATGAAACCAGACATCACCTGACGCCACGATGCTTCATTTACATCAGCAGAGGATCAGCTGTACCTTCTCTGTCCAGATACAACCGCTGGCTGCTGCTCACGGCGGTGGTGTTGTCAAAGCTGTCTGACACCTGGCAGTGGTACGTGCCGGTGCTGCTCCG
>JAVQJZ010080249.1:0-10852 GCA_036025355.1 Leiopotherapon unicolor
CACTGTGTTAGAATTATCTTATCTTATTATCCTTAAAATGTTGTGTAGGATGTGTGCCAGTGTAATCTCCAATTCTTGGTGGAGTTTTTTTTTTTGTGCTTTTTTTAACAAAGATGGCAAAGGTTGAAGTGTTGCGGTTGATGTTTGAGGACCTCGCCATCAGATACATTTGATAGGGACTATTTCTTGGGGAGAATGTGGCTGTGGAAATGTTTCAGGTCTGGGGATTATCCAGAGTAACGGTGACAGATTGTGGAAAGTGACATTTCACAGCACCGCAAAGTAAATTCACAGATCTCATAAACAAAACAAAATCTGCATGGACCAAAGCTCATTTTGTAATTTGGGTGAAGAGGAAGGGAATGAATGAATGAAAGAATGATTGAATGAGTGAATGAATAAATGAATGAATGAATGAGTGAATGAAAACTTTCCATGAGTTGTTACGCTTTGAAAGCTCGTTTAATTGTTTTGTACTGTGTGTGTGTGTGTGTGTGTGTGTGTGTGTGTGTGTGTGTGTGTGTATTGTGACCAATGACTACCGTGTGATTTAACTCTGTTTGTCACTGCAGCTTGACGTGTGTGCATTTTTGTACAGTGTGTGACGCGCGTGGGTGTGTGACTGTAATATTATGACAGACTGACACAGAGGCTCCAGTCGGATTATTTAGCAGCAGGACTGATTAATTACTACCCTCAATTAACGCAGACCCTCATTAGTGTGTGGGTTAGCTGTGTGACTTCCAGTGTCTGGTGTGGACTTTTTTTTTATAGCTCACACCTCTTTGTATCGTGTTTGTGTGTGTGTGTGAGCAGATATGCTTTCCTAATCCAGTGTTTTAACCAACATCTGTTCATCATCTCTGTTTACATGTATGTGTGACTGCTTTGTGTTTTTTTGCATGTGTGTATCTGTGTGCGTGCATCGCTGTGTGTGTGTGTGTGTTTACTTGTTTGTGTCCCTATTCTCCATCCTAATTAAGGTGATGGTCTGTGAAATCGTTAATTGCTGCCTCTTTGACCCAGCTGTGGTTTTAAGCTGCTGTGTTTAGTTGTGTTTGCACACATGTGCATGAGTCTGAGTTTGGGCTCAATAAATCCCTTTCATTCAAAGTAATATTCAGGCGACTGCTGGCAACCTCTTATCCACTAAAACAGCGTCAGGGTGTGTGGGCAAGTCGTTATTCTTTCCTCCGTGGATAAAAACACAAACTATTCATTTTAGTTTAGTGTTTGCTGATGTCTTTTATTCAGTAATAATAAGAACAACCACAGGTGACAATTAAAGCAGAAGAGGGACAGTTTCTTGCTGGACAGATGAACATTGACCACAGTCGACTTTAAGCTGTTTCTAACTGCTTCAGGATTGGGTGTCAGAACATTTTTTTGATTTATTTATTGTATTTTAGAGTTTATGTATCACTTTATCCCAAAGCACTTAAACTACTTTGCACTTTTTAGAACTGACAAACTCTGCTCAACTCTTCACTTTTTACAGGTTAGTCAGAATGAATACACAATAAACTTTTAATGTGGGTAATTCTAGCAAAGTGTGCAAAATATTTGGAGGAGAGGATGCAAACAGCTCACTCGCACGTCTAATGTGATTTACAGAGTCTGGAAGTCTGTGTGAAATGAGTATGTGTAATATCTACTGAGGGAGAACAGGTATTAATCAAAGCAGGTCTTAATCAAGACTCCTATTCAGGGGCAGCAGCTCTCTGAGATAGGAAGATGTTGGGGAAAAAACAAATCACAGGATATACTGAGAATGGGTGCTCTGCAAACCGTGTAAATGTTTTTTTGAAATGCTGAAAGCCCAAAATAATATGAGAACACAGGCTCTCAAGAAATAATCATTTCAGAGTTTTTGGAGACGCCACAGATGGATTCACAGCCAGTTGCCCACATGGATAGATTACTGAACAGGCCGAGAGGTGAGGGTGGGCCCCTGGACTTCACCTGTAAAACATCACTTGAAGAGACAATAAGGACACAAAGAAATGCAAAAAAGACCCCAAAACACCCAAAAGGACTATACAAAGAGATACTTTTTTACTTTTTCGTGTCTGTACCCAGGGGCGTATTGTCTCATAATCTGCTCGTGGTCACCACAAGAAGTCAATGAAACAACCTTTTGTTTGAATTTGCTCATTTTTTTCCCTTATTCTATATGGCTTCTGCTACAGTCCACCTTACTTTCCACTCACACAGTGTTCGGGTTGTAGATCTGAGCTGAATGTTAAACTTTGTAGAAAGCTGCATGTAGGCTCAGCTCCGCAATAAAAGCAGAAGGACAAATGCAGTGTGTTGTTGGAGATAAAATGTCCTATCTGTCTGCTCTCTAAATGTTTATTGTGGCTTTCCCCGTTGGTTATTACTGTACCTCTTATGCAGTTTTTTAGAATTTTATCTTTCTGCTGTTCTAAAAATATTGCAAGTCATAAATCTTTGTGAGACACACACTCGTACCATTACACATAAACCCCCATGCATACACATAGGCAACCCACTGCTGTGTAACACACCCACACACACACTAATGCCAATAATAGACAGAGGAAGGCGCCAATCAAACCAACAGATTAAAGTAAAAACATTTCCCGTGAGGCTAGGGATCAATCCTACACACTCACACCTACACATGTTCTCACATTTCCCCATCTTTCTCACACACACATCCACACAACCACACCTACATTCACAGCCACACAGTCAGAGCGGCCGTGACAGAGTGCAAAGTGCTGTACCGTGGTCCATCATCAAATTATTGTTCATCATGTAGCAGCTAGAGGACTGATCGCTCTATCCTTGTTGAATACCGACATAAACAAAGGAAAGGGCCGGAGGAGAGAGAGAGAGAGAGAGAAAGAGAAGAATGGACAGCGATAGAATGGACATTGAGTAAAATAGTTTGAATTGCATCAGCTGTGAATCATGCTGCATTGTGGAAAGAAATGTGTGTGTGTGTGTTTGAGAGAGAGAAAGAGACAAAGCAAGTGGATGAGACAAAGAGAGAGAGTTTCTCACATTCTGCCATGAGAGGGAGGGACAGTTATCCACCATGTAACTAGTTTAGTTTTCTTTTATTTGAATTTTCGCTTCTTATTATATATAGTAATAATGTTTAATATTTGCCATATATCAAACACAATAGTTATGTCTACTTATTGTATGCTGTATTTAAAAAAAACCCCAAAGCCTCAGAATCAGATTTATTTGATAAGGGCGTAGGCAAAGCAAGGAGAACCCAAATGCAGGGAAGAGCCTGGAGACAGGAATTGATTTCAAGAGATTTAATTTTCAATCTTACGATGGTGCAGGAAGTTGGCTGGATCACAGAAGTTCACTTGACATAACATGGATAAATTCATGACAATCTGGCAACAAGACAGGGGAGACACCAACTATATATACACATAAGGAAATGGGCAACAGGTGGAAACAATCAGGGCGGGGCAGACAATCACACCGGCGGGAAACACACAATGGGAGGAAGTCAAGGGCCTGAAACGAGAGGAGAGTTAGGGATTTCAAAATAAAAGACAAGCCAGAACAGGAAACAGAAAAACATGGCAGACAAGACTTAACACACATGACGTGACATAACATTATTGACAAGTATCTTTAAACATACAAACAATTTGTCCTATCTAACAAGTACTATAGTAGACATAGATATAATACTGTACTGTACGGACGACATTCATGGTGCTGTAAATGTGGTGGACAATATAAAAACAAGTGTGTCGGTTTTCTCTCAAGTTGTGTATTATGCTTAATATTTGATTGTCGTCACTTTTGGAAATACTGTTTGAAACAGCCCAGATTTGGGATTCAGAAAGGTCTAAGGGGGGTAGGGATTTTTTAAAGCTCTTTGAAGATTCAACAAGCACTTCTGATGGATTATATGGGCACTTTAAATCTCACCAACGAACTCCAGTTTCTGTTGGTCACCTGGCAACCTGAGGATGTCAGTGTGACTGGTCAGGAAATGCACACCTCTACCTCAATATCTTTTTTTTTCTCATCATAATTTTTGCATTTTCCTGTGTTGACTAGTAAGCAGGTGTGAGTACCTTTGGTGTTCCAGTCTAGCTGTTCTCCCCTCCCATTCTCCAGTTTTTATATTAAGCTGAGCTATTGTCTTGCTGGCTGTAGCTTCATATTTTATATACAGACATGAGTGGTATTGATTCCATCATTTGAATCTTGGCCAAAAAAAAGATGCAAATATGAGTATTTCCCAAAATGTCAAGCTTTGCAGGTCAGTTTGTGAGTTATTTTTATTATTTTATCACATTACATTTGTTGTCCCAAAACACAAGAGCCAAGTCAAAACAAACTCACAGAATTTACCTGCAATTAACGCATATCCTGAAAACTTGGAGTCAAAGGAACATCACTCCACCTCTTGTGTGTGCCATGAAGAAATGTGCAGGACGGCCACAGCACTTATTTTTGTTTGGACGCTGACAGGCTTTTTTTCATGTCTTTATCATGGTGTTGCCAGAATGAGACCTCAAAATGATCCAGCAAACCCCATGTACTATTTTTTGTATTTTTTGTTGTTTTTTTTGCCTGTGAGTGAACAGAGCACACATTTAAAGCGTGCCAGCATCCGTCCAAACCCATTCAGGCTACCGTCCTTGCCTCTCTCCTCGTACGTCAGCCCCTCCCTCAGTCTCTGCCTTCTCGCTCTAATGTTTTCTCAACTCTTCCTCCCCTCTCCTCTTTTCACCTCCTCGGTCGCCCTCCATCTCCTTTGCCCCCTCTGTTCCTTCTCCCTCCATCCCTCCCTCCTCTCCATCATGCTCCCCTCTCTCCCTCCTCTTGCTGCTTGCTTGTTCGCCGGCTTCCCCGCTCCCTCCCTTCATCTCTCTCTGCATTGCAGTATCTGTGTCAGCCATCGGCAGAATAGGCTGTCTGCTGTGTGTGTGTGTGTGTGTGTGTGTGTGTGTGTGTGTGTGTGTGTGTGTGAACGCGCTCTGCAGTCCCTCCTAAGCAGCTGGACAGGAACTGAGATGGATAGTGTTTGTTCACCCTGCTCTTCTCTTTCCCTCTCCTCCCTCCTTTTTCACCCGTCGCGCCTCCTCATTTTTATCTACTTTTATTTCATCCTTTATTTCATTCTCACTGTTTGTTTTCCCCTTCGTTTTTTTATTAAATAATTTTATCTCGTCTCTTCCTCTCCACCCTCTGTTTCTCTTCTCTCTTAAATTCTTCCATTTTTTTCTCATTACACCCTCTGATCCATTCTCTCCACCCGTCCTCTCCTCTCACAGTTCTTCTTTCCTCGTTAGTTCTCTCATTTTCTGGCTTAATTCCTTTCCAGAGTTTGTTGTCTAGACTCACGACAGCGTTTCCTCCTTCTCCCGTCTGGCCCGGTCCAGCTCAGCCTCCTTTGATCTACTGTTCCCCTGCAGTGTCTAACCAGCCACCAAAAACACCTGAGTTCTTCTGCCTCGCTGGGTCCATCGCCCGAAGGCAGTTCAGGCTATTTTTCTCCCTCCAGACGTGCAAACCTCTCTTTTTTTTTTTTTTTTGTTCCATCTCCTGTAATACCGCTGACAAATCAGGATCCCCGAGGTGCAGTGTTAAAACACAGTCCACCCTCAGCCTGAGCTATCATAGCTGGGCCATTGTATGGAGAACAATGTTAATATTATAATATGTTCAGCGTTTCATTAAGGTGAGCAAAAGGGCGTTGTCTGCACATGTACGATGATCATTTGGTCATGGCTCATTTTTTTTAATTAAGCACGTTTTCGTCCTTCAATAATGCAGCAGTAATGATCAGCTCTGGAAAACATGTGGCACCAGGCAGGCTCACTCTCATCAACAATGTATATTCTCATTAATGTTCTCTTTGCACTGGAGAGAGCTAATAATTGTGCCCAACAGCCCCAATTTAAACATAATGGTTCACTTATTGTGAACAGTGCTGCACAGCCCGTGAAACGAGAAAGAACTTTTTTTCCCCAAAAAATTTTGCTTTACACAAGAATGCCACAGAGCTCAAACGTGAGCATTTAACAAGCAAAACAATGCTTTTGGTTGCATGACTGGAAATGTGAGATCCAGTGTATTTCTAGCCAGACTTTTACAAAAAAAAAATGTATCCCTTGTACATCTGACAATCTGTGGAAGTTTAATTGCTGTAGTTTCCCATCCAAATCTAGAGCAAGTTTTAGTCCAGAGAACAGGCACAAGAAAAGGATGATTGATGTGCATTTCCATTTGCTGCTATGCAAATTGTGGGAGATGGTTCATTATGATAAACGCCCAGTAATTCCCCCAAAACGCAGACAGTCAGATCCTTGAATGGCAGAAAGTGACGTAGAAAACACACTGGAAACTTAGCATTTATGTTTGTTGCATATATTAATTTAGAGAACTTTACAGTCTCCCCATGGGCCCACACACATCTGATGTTTTTGTCTCTCGCAGTTTTTCATCTCCTCAGTGGAGCGAAAGCTTCAGGGCATGTTTAAGTCATGTGATTCATCATGATTTATCCGTCAAGTCTGCTCCTATTGCAGTCTGTTGTATTTTGCTTTCATCGATACACCAACTTTGCCACCTCAGCCAGGCGTAAAAGGTTTTTTGAGAGTTTTTTTAAATGTTGTTTTTTTCTTCGTGTTCTGCATTTGCACTCAGAAAAGCTTAAAACAGGTGGAGGGAAACAGACTTAATGGGATTCTGACACATCCAGCAGACACAGAACAACTCTGACATCCCGTCTGAGTGAACTCTCCAAGCTTATCAGCAGACACTGGATGATTCTCCAAACCTCAGATTACATTTGATGATGTTTCCAGGTCTCCAGGTTCATTACTTTGGATGACAGACCAGTTGGAAAAAAAACTTGGCTTAAATATTTTTGCATCATTAAAGTCTGCATTTTTGATGATTATCAGTTTTAAATTATTCATTTACAGCAACAAGGGAAATGTTAGTCATCTGTTTTCTGCTCCGTCTCTCCAACCTTGTTGCTAATTTTATGTCCCATTATGTGCTCATTATTTCCATATCCTGCTATTTTTCCCCCACCGGCTAACACATGCAGATGCAGACCAAACCATCAGAAACCCAGCTGGACTAAACATAGCTAATGATTGAGGTTCGTTGCTGTTGTTGTCCATTGGATTTCTTTCTCTCACTCCTACACACATGCGCATAGACACAGAGAATTTTTAATGACGAGCAAGAGAGCATAGCTAAACACTGTGGGTGTTAATGGCTGAATGACAGCACACCCTCACCGAGATATAAATGATGGTGACGGAGGGGCCCGACGTGTGCGGCGCTGTGTATGGGTCAGGCACAGGACATAGTGTGGAAATAGGCTTTGCCTCTCATTTTAAAAATAGAAACTGCTCTGCTTCTAATTCCATAACATGGCAAGGCAGACTGTTTCCATAAAATGAAATGACCTACCACCTGCTCACATTTTGGAAATGACAGGGACGGTTAAGAGCCTGGCCTCACCGGCTCTGAGTGTAAAGTTGAAGTAAATTGGTTGGGTATTAGAGTGCAAGTCCATGTAATGACTTGCTGTACGGATTTTAAGATATGCTGTAAAGCTCGCACCCAGCCGCTGGAGTAAAGCTCCCTCACCTTCTGCTCCCAGCCTGGATTCCTGCGGGCATGTTCTGGATAGGTCTGCAGATTTCTGTGGCGAGCGTTAATGCAGGAAAATGAAAGCAGCCTTTAGTCTGCATCTCACTGAAATCTTGACTCCATTTTCAGCGTCATGTAAAGCAGAAGAAAATTCCCCTTATTACACTTCCATAAAAGTGAGATGGGCATTTAGCCCAACACATGACTATGCATAAGTAACAGCTGACAGAGCCGCAGGCTGGCTGAACACACTCTACACGCTACAACCACCTACAGCAGATCAGCTAACTGCACACAGTATATGCTATATAGTGCTCTGAATATAACAACTTTTCATTGTTAAAATGCAAGAAATCAGCTCACTCAGTTGTTTTATAATTCCACTAAATCATGCAATAAGTCCATTCAAACAAACTGAAACTTCAGAACTCCACCACAGATTAAACCTGGAGACAGTAACATCTTTTATAGGAGATTAACACTCTTTTTATGTTGTTTCCTGAGGTGTTCCTGGAGCTGTTCCACCTCCATCCGCAATTACTTTTATTTTTCAAGCTCCAAGCTGAGGTCCTCTCTTTCATTTCCGAGCTGCATTGTGAGGGGGATTGTGTACAGCACGTCAACAGTACACTCGAAAATAAATTGTTTTCCTGAACAGACTGTTTCAAGCAAATTTTATTTAGTCACTTTTTTATCGTGAACAAAATGCATACTCAGAATCTGCTTAGAATTAATACAGTAAAGATTTATGTTCCTAAGACAGGCACATCACATTATACATATGTAATATGCAGACTAAAGTCAAGATGTCTCTTGAAAACTGTTTTCACAGGTTAAGCAGAGCTCCCGACCAGCAAACTGCCATTTTATGTCTCAGTAGGCCTGAGATGTGAGAGGTTTTAAAATTTAATATAGTATAGAAAAATTTGAGACTCCTCAAGTGTCCCGTCTTGCAGCACTGTTGAGATACACCGCGACACTGATGCGTGCACCACAAGGCATCACGGCAGGAGCCAAATTCAGGTCAGTGAGTAGATCAGTCAGTAAAGCGGCGCTCCCTCACCTCATGCTGACTAATGGCAGCTCGCTCAGCACTGCTGCCTTGCTAAGCTGTGTTGTCCTTTATCTAGAAGTGATGGGTTCAGCTCAGCCAAACTCATAATTCATTCGCATTTATTCGACAACAATAATTACTCATTATGCACTGAGTGATGCTCGCTCATCAGCTGTTACAGGCTTATGGCCTGATTGGGCAGGAAAGCAGATGTGAAAACTACTATGCTGAAAGACAGCTAACCTACCGGAGCGTAACAAAACATTAGCGCAGCTCTGTTCCCTTTGACAACACACTGGGTGACTGATGCGGTTATCCTGAACCGCTCCGGGACCGCCGTAACTTGAGCTGATGTGGAACACGTCGTCTTGAGCCGTGGGACTGCGGATCATCTGAGCTTGTCTGCGCAGGTTGTTCTCGCCCTTCAAGTCGCACGTCAAGTCGCTGCTGAGTGCTTTGCTATAAATCGCGCTCGGGGAGACTTCATATAAAAAGTGAAAAAACAACACAAGTAATAAACAGATTTTTGCCAGGATGCTCTCAATTTGACAGCCACTCATCTATGCTGTCAAATTAATTTGATTGTGATCTTTATATTAGCTGTTCTGCATGTGAGAGCTTTTATTTTCTTGCTGTTGTTCGAGAATAACTGAATTGCTTCATTCTGTCTGTTGCGAACTGATGGATGATAGATGGAGACAAGTGAACGGTTCATTTCGGGGCAGATCTGACGGCGATAGAGACACAGTGTTCTGGCTATCAGACAGCTTCACGACTATTTGTTCTCAGCTTAAGAGAGCTCTGCTCGGCGCTCCCGTCCATCCATCATTCCCATCAATCCCCATCTCTTCCTGCCTCCTGTCCTGTTTCTCAATCATTCCTTCAACCCGCGGACCGATTCGTATTGGCACTTTCCATGATTCACTGCAGCCTTCCCTCAGTCTACCCCTATCAAAGTCCATCCATTGTAGCCTCTCGGACTCACGTCAGTCAAGGCCTGTGGGGTGACCAGCGAGGTAGCTGGAAAGACAGTTACAGAGCTTCATTTATCTATCATTCAGCCTGTCAACCCTGCCACAGGAGAGATCCATTGGCCACCAACCAACCGAGGTGTCCAAAAAGGCAGGGATCACAGGGAAGTCACTCTCTGCCCCTGTCTGTCCCTGGACACCATGTTGTCCTCTCCTTGTGGATAAGGGCCCCGGATTACCTGTGAAAATCCAGAACTATCAGCAGTGGAAAAAGGACTGATGCTGGTTTAGCTGTGGATCCAAGTGGAATG
The DNA here is from genome assembly GCA_036025355.1 of Leiopotherapon unicolor. Taxonomy (NCBI): domain Eukaryota; kingdom Metazoa; phylum Chordata; class Actinopteri; order Centrarchiformes; family Terapontidae; genus Leiopotherapon; species Leiopotherapon unicolor. Next base: position 9,960 of record JAVQJZ010080249.1, read on the forward strand.
GAAGGGAATTGATGCAAATACATAAATATAATCTGTCTGTCTACATTTAGAATTTAAGAAAACTCTGCTTAAACCATTTCATTGTAAACATTTTCGGTACACAGCATTCCTAATTGACACTTATTGTAGCCAATTTCTCCCATTTCACAAAGGAAAAACACAATGTGATGATAATCCCAGCATTTTTTTTAGGCTGTTAAAATGTGGCTGCTGCTCGAGCTGTAGTAGAGGGGTGTCTCTTGACTGAATTAACTGAACAGCTTTTTGATGGACCCCCATGAGATTTTATTCAGGCATTCACACTCTCCAGTGGTTGGATCTTGCTGGCTCTTGTGTTCCACTGTCTTTTCTGTGAGGTCTCAGACTCAGGCAAGGCAGGCAGAAGAACCCAAATGCAGGACAGGAGAGCAGGAGGTAATTTGTGGGTTTTAATCAGGAACAGTTTATCTACAGACAGGTAGGTTTCCTTCTTTACAGGAGAGCATCATCTGAAACAGTAGACTCATACGAACATGACGCTGGACAACAAAAGACAATTTGGCAACAAGACAGGGGAAACGCAGACAATATATACACAAGGGATAACCAGGAACAGGTGAACACAATCAGGGCGGGGCAGACAATCAGACAGGTGGGAAACACACTGTGGCAGGAAGTCAAGGGACCTGAAACATGAGGGAGAATGGATTTCAAAATAAAGTATGACATGCCAGAACCAGGAACCAGAAACATGACATGGAAACTTGACAAGACATAACAGAACCAGAACTCAGACATGAAACACTAGACAGACTATACTAAACAAACAAGGAACTAACCAAGCATGAACAGAAATAAACTAAACATAGCAAACAGAAAAACTTAAACATGACAAGACAACCTCAAACATGAGA
>JAVQJZ010080257.1:0-16457 GCA_036025355.1 Leiopotherapon unicolor
TTTAATGCAACTGATTGAGAACTTGCCAGACGAGGAGCTGTGTGTTTGATTGTAAAGGAGCAGGTTGACCCGCCGGCTCGACTGCAAATAAACGAATGTGCCCGAGAGGAACAGGTCTGCTGTGTCTCTCTCATTATTCATGATGGCAGAAGAACACAACCCTCGCCTCCCCCTGCAGACGCCTCTCTCCTCCCGTCACCTCTCTTCTGTGTTGTCATACTGTCTGTCTGCTGTTTTTGGTGAATTACATGCGGGCGTCCTGAACATTTCACACCGCAAACTTGCTTGTTTTGTTGCTCGGGTATCTCAGTCGTCGTAGTGTGGATTTAAGGCCTTTTCATCTGCTGCCTCCATTATTTAATCGAGGTGCAGCGGGTGGAGAGATTATGTGTTAATGGCTCTTTTTAAGTGAAACACCAGAGCTTGGCCTGGTGACAAAATAAAAAGAGTGTGACTATTATTAATACATTTCTATATTTAGGTGCAGCACTAATTTATACTGTGAAGAAAAGAACCGAGCTCACATTTGTATCACATGAAACGACAGGTCATACATTCCTGGTAGTTACCGCTAGTTATATATGCATAACAGACATTGTGACATTTCTGTTGAATATTGCACAACATTTCGTCTGTGCAGCTCTGTGATACAGTCAGCTCAGTGGCTTTTCGCTGCCACATTGTGTGTGACTTTAATCGATTTGGTCGGTCACATCTGTGTGAACGCACAGCGCAACCTGCTGGGTAGCCGAGCAGCGAGTTTACAGCTTCGGACAGATCAATGTGGGATAAAAAATTATGAAGAAATGGAAATTGATTGAAGGAGAAGAGCTTGTAAAGCAGAACAGATGGAGATGCTAACACGAAGGCTGTTCAGGTGACCCTGATGCGATTATCAGTAAAACACAGAGGTGATCTCACATGAAATCCTGCTCAGTGCACAGAAATAAAGTTTGAGCAGTAACATCACTTCTACCAAATAAAATGAAAGGAAACCTGCAGCCTGACCTGGACTTGTGATTGTCCCAGTAACCCCCCCATTTCCAGTCAAATCATGTCACACTGCTGTGAGCTCAAAGGGTCAAAGTTCAGTTTGTGATAACATTTAATCTCCTGTGTCTCCCCCCATAGATGAGATCAAGGCAGAGCTTGAAAAACAAAAGTAAGTATTGTTTTGTACATTCTTTTTCTGTGAATGAGTGTATGAATGAATGAATGAATGCACAGTGAGTAGGTTTGTACCTTTTTTCCTTCCTTCCTTTCCGTGTGACGTGAGGCACGACGTCAACGTAGCGTTTGCCCCGAAGCAGTCTGCAGTAAACTCCAGCTGCTCACTGAGATTTGTGACTAAAGTGATTTGCTGCTTTTATAACTCTCACTTTGGAGTATATCAGCAGCACTTCAAACAGCCTTCAGGTGATCCAGCTGCTGCACCATTATGTGTCTCCAAGGTTTGGATGGTCTAAATTCTGCACTGCAAGACTCTAAATGTAAAGTAAGATATTTTACGCTGCGCAGCATCTACTAGAATCACCATGAAGTTTCAGTCCAGCCCGTAGTGTGTGTGTGTGTGTGTGTGTGTGTGAGTGTGTGTGTGTGTGTGCTTTAAATATGTTTAAAAGAAGCTGCTGTCAGTTGGGCGTTTCTAGCTCGCTCAGCCGTTTGCTCTCCTCTCCTGCAGGGATGGCACCGTGGTCCCACCCAGAGCTAACTACATCGAGGCCGACAAATACGTGCTGCCCTTCGAGTTGGCCTGTCAGTCCAAGTCCCCCCGGATAGTTAGCACCTCTCTGGACTGTCTGCAGGTTAATGTGCACTGCCTCACACACACACACACACACACCAGACAAGATACAGTCTATAAAACAAACAAGAACTTCTTCCGCTTCCCTCCTGACTTTCACTTTTTCACAGCACAGCACTTTTTTTTTCTTTTTTTTTTGCTGGTTTTACCTGCCTGGTGATGGCCGGGAGATGAAATCCTGCTGCACCTGTTTCACGCGTCTGATGTGCTCGAACAATGGCTGGACATTCCTCACACATGCACACACATGCACACACTCCATCCTTTAGTCTGTGACTCACTTTGTGTGGTGGATACACTTGTGTGGTTTCATTGGCTGTAAAATATTTACTACATTTAGTGTGCGATTAAAGGAAAGAGAACAGAGTCTTAGAGGAGCCAAAAAATGTGCCTGTCATGTGTTTTATTACATTTTTGTATTTTTAATGATTTTACTTGTCTGATTGTTACAATTAGTAGTCTTGCAATGATTTACCCACTTAATAACCATATACAAGTTATTTACAGATATACTGTATAATTATTATTACATAACAATGCTGTTATTATTATAATATCACTGATTAAGTACAACTTTCACTCCTGGAAACAGGTGTTTGATGTATTTCTGGCTCTGATGGGAGCTTTTACAGAGTTTGATGCAATAACTGGATGACTTTAGACTGATGAATGCTGTTGATGTGTATTATGGGAAATGTAGGCTCCAGTGCTTTAAGACGTCATCTCACCACTTAAAAGTCAAGATGAAATACAAAGTCATCAGAGTGCCCGACATGCTGAACCTAAATGATGATTGTAGTCACATAAAACTCTGAATTTTACAGTTCCTCACATATACACAATTGACAAAACAAACATACTTTCTATACTCAGATAAACTCAACATGTAGCAAACTCTGTTCTTCTCAGCCCACAAAATTCCTCTTAATTTATCCAAAGAGGCCAAATTACTCTGAGAATTGCGCTGTCACTCTGCCCCTGTCGCCCTAACCTGTGAACTTTTGTCTCTGTAGAAGCTGATTGCGTATGGCCACATCACGGGAAACGCCCCGGACAGCAGGACCCCCGGCAAGAGGCTGATCGACCGGCTGGTGGAAACCATCTGTAACTGCTTCCAGGGGCCGCAGACCGACGAAGGGGTCCAGCTCCAGATCATCAAGGTATACACGGCTCCTCTCTGCACATCTGGCAGCCTTCAGATCCTCCAGCTGTCAAGTTTGTTTATTTGAGACCCAAACAGGTCAAACAGTCAGGACTGACACACTGGAGTCACATCAGTGGAGAAAGTCAGTTTCTACCAGTCTGGTTTTATGTGAAGAGTAAAGAAAAAAGACATAACAGTGAATATGTACTTAAAACTACTCATACTGTGTGCCCTGCCTGTCTCTGTGTGTTTGGAGTGTTTTCAGACTGACAGCTTTTATTAGCTGATTAATAGAAAGACAAAAGCTGAAAGAACACACACACAAACAGCATTAATAAATATCAAATATCCAGCATTGAGATTTTTGGATTTGTGAGAACTTCACTTAGTTTGTCATGTAGCCATTTAATCCCTCCCTGTTTTTCATCACATTTCTTCACATTTGCTTCCCGTCTTTTGGCTCAACAACCTGCCTTTTGTTTATTCAGTGATTCATAACTGCGCGCTGAAGTTTCCTCTTTGAGAATGAACGACACATCCTGGTTGCTTGGAAAGGGCAAAGTCTGTCCTGTTGTAAGAATCGCACTGTTTTATCACTGTTGACAAAAGATTTATTGGACAGATTAACATCTATGTGGCTTACATTCACCACTGAAGGAGACCCGAATGTCAGTGCAGGCTATTCAAGCAGACTTAAACACAAAATTATATGCAAGTGAATCAGCCTTGTGGACTTGTTCTTGCTAATTTTCTTTAATTGAGTATCAGTTGTTTTCTATATAAAGAAACAACATTAAACTTCAGCCCCAAACATGTTAGCAGAGTATGAGAACTGCACATCTGTGGCTTCAAAGTGCCACGTAAGTAGGGAAGTCTCATGGTGATTCAGCAGGTGCTGCAGCGTTTTCTTAAAGAAGACATCCTCTCTGGTAACTCTTGACTTCCTTTTCTCCGTGTCCAGGCCCTGCTGACGGCGGTGACCTCCCCTCACATAGAGATTCACGAGGGCACGGTGCTCCTCACCGTCAGGACCTGCTACAACATCTACCTGGCCAGCCGCAACCTCATCAACCAGACCACGGCGAAGGCCACGCTCACACAGATGCTCAACGTTATCTTCGCACGCATGGAAAACCAGGCTGTTAGTTCACTTTTACACCGTGACAGTGTGTTTCTGTGTGAGGCAGAGCACGGGAAATTCATGCTCTCTCCTCTGCACTCTGCTTTTTAATAACGTTGCACGAAAGGGACCTTTACTACATTCAAGTTTTAAATTGAAGGGATAGTAAACAATGTACTTAACCATCAGAAGACAATTACAGAGACTTCTATCCTGCATCAAAGCAACAACGTGAGGAGGAAGCTCTGTCTTTGGTTGTGGCCAAGATGGTAACATCTGCCAGGGAAGTGTTGCATAGACGGATGCTCCCTCTGTCAGATATGACAGATGTGTTACCACCACAGGACTTCTCTCACAATGCTCAACCACCTTCATTCACTGCACTTACACAACCCCTGCATGCAGAAATACTGTATACTCAGTAACATCCCCAGACGCCACAGTGTGTCTCTGTCACAGCCCTTGTTAATTATCTTAACATTAGCTAAATTCTTATCTGACCAAAATGTCTTTTCAGCCATCACCTCAACAATCTGACGAACGTGAAGGTTGATACCAGCATCGTCTTCAACCTGCAGTAGCAAACAGACATCTAGATAACTCTGAATGTTTATGAATCCTGCTAGCAGGTGCTCCCACTGCTGAAGTTCTCCAGATCCAGACTTCAGTGGCTATATTTAATATTCAAGTCCCTAAGGTTTTTATTATTGTGGAGTTTTTTAATAATCTGTGTTAGAACCATCAATTTATTCTCAAACATGGCTCTTCTGTCCCTCCTGTGACCTCCACAGGCTCTGGAGGCTCAGGAGCAGGAGAAAGACCGGCTGTGTCTTCCCCAGCAGAACCCGTCCCCCGTCCCAGGTAACCTGAGGTCCGGCTCCCCCCGGTCCGACCGGACGCCCACCCCGGAGCCCCAGAGCTCTCCGTCCCCAGCAGCCAGTTCTCCAGACCTCACTAACACTAACACCACGAGCTCCACGCCCCCGCCCCCAGCCCCTGACGTGGAGCAGGACCAAGCGGCAGACACACCATCAATCAATGGAGAACCCGAGAGCAGCAACACTCCGATGAATGGAGGAGGGGAGCAGGTCACACCATCCAGAGGTGTGTGTCAGCCCGAGCCTCCAGCTCTCAGTTTAAATTCGAGCTTGAACATCTTTGTGTGTTTTTCCTCCCTCTTTCAGTGAAGTCTGTGCAGCTTTTAAACAATAGCTTCTTCAGTCTTCTTGACTCTTTACTCTGTTTACATCAGATTCGGTTTTTGATGATGAAGGTGCAGAGACCCCTCCCACGGCAGCTCAGCCAGCTGAGGAAGGGGACAAACTGGAGCGCGATCCAAACCCACCGACTGAAGGAGAGCAGCCGCCCACACAGATCCACAGTCAGAAACTTATTTTAGTTCATGTTCTTCTATGTCCTCCTAAGTGTTGTTCACTTGTCAGTGACAATGTTTTTCTTTCACAACCATAAAAATGTCCATTCTGGTGTCTCGTCCAGGAGGTGTGCAGTCGGAGGTGGCTCCCCCCAGAGTCAGGGCAGAGGGTCAGCAGATGAACGGTATCATCGAGGACCGCTCTTCAGTTTCCTCCACAGATATGCTGGTGAGCAGTGCTAATACGCTGAAAACACACTCTAATATCTAAAAAAGTTTAAATTAAGTTCTTCTTTTTTGTCATATGCAGAACAATTATAGTGATGAATTTGTTGGAAGTGCTTATACATGTCTTATTCTGTTGTAGTGTGAAATAAGTTGTAAGTTAGATTATGTGTAGTATTTCTTCTTCCTGATGTAGCTGTCATAGCTTCAACTCAGCCAGGAGCTGCTAAACAGGAGCAAAAATGACGTACCATTCATTTGTAATGACAAATTACATTGCATGTTGTAAATGTGATATCTCCGTGGGAATCAAAACATGTGAGATAGACTTGAAAACTTTCTTCCTTTACTCTACTTCTGTTGCACATCTGAATTCTAGCAAGAGAAAATGAGCATCAGCACTGTTTAGTTCCTCTCATGTGTCACACTTTACAGCCAACGCAAGCTGAAGATTTGTCACGGGCAGAGAGAATGCCAACTCCACGTCTTTGACCAGGATGGAGAAGTAGAGAAATACATTGCTGCTACCAGACACACTCCTGTTGCTAAGATTATTGAGCTACAGAGACAGATAAATAAATATCTGAGGAGCAAGAAAAAGATACTTGAGTAACTCTCGACTCAAACCTCAGGAGACACGGACACATCTGGATCTCTGCCATAAACCTCAATGAATATAGAAGTGTCCCAGCTCAGAGACACTTTAGAGCAAGAGAAATGAGAGGTGTTGCTTTCCTGTTTTTTTTTAATATGGATGTGCTGTTTGCATAAAAAGTATCTTACTTCTTCCATCTCAGGATGCTGAGGCCCTTCAGGGACCCCACAATGCTGCCCGTTTCTCTCACATCCTTCAGAAAGACGCCTTTCTGGTGTTCCGTTCTCTCTGCAAACTCTCCATGAAGCCCCTCGCTGACGGACCTCCAGACCCAAAGTGAGTGATTTTTCCTATCTGCCACCTTTTATGTTTAACCTTATGTCAGTTGGCCACATTTCTTTTTTCATCACAGCTTGAAGATATTATTAAAAGTGTCCCGTAACATACTTACGTCTGGTATTTCATGACTTTTACGTTAATGCACCGTAAATAACGAACACTCCTGCCCAGAGCAAGTTTTAAACCGCCAACCAGTTTTTGTTGTGCTACAGTTTTCCAAAATAAATGTCGATGGCCTCAGCTTACTCACAGTGCTTCATCTCCGTCACCACAGGTTAACTTGCTCTTTTCCATTCTGGTGTGGCTCTGTCGTGTCTAGTTACTGTAACATTAGACTCTGAGCCAGTCAGTGTCAATAGACTGGAGTAAACTGAGCCCGGAAGAAGCTCGCAAAGAAGTCAGTCTGGCCCACATTACATAAATGCCCCGATGAAATGCCATTATACCCGAGTATCTTGTGTTTCCCTTAACTTGGAGTAGATTGTGTTTAGTGATGGGACATAAAAGCACATTCATTTCCACTGAGCATTTTGCTATTTATCTGTGTTTTGGTGTCTTTGTCTGTTTCCTTTTAAGTTTCCATTCAAGCCGTGCAGTGTTACTGATGCCCAAACAATTCCTCTCCTCTGCAGGTCCCACGAGTTGCGATCCAAGATTGTCTCCCTGCAGCTGCTGCTGTCTGTGCTGCAGGGCGCCGGGCCGGTGTTTCGCACCCATGAGATGTTCGTCAACGCCATCAAACAGTATCTGTGCGTCGCACTGTCCAAAAACGGTGTTTCCTCTGTGCCTGAGGTCTTTGAGCTTTCACTGGCTATCTTCCTCACCTTGCTCTCTCACTTCAAGGTCCACCTGAAGATGCAGATTGAGGTACAGAACTGAGACAGTCACCTGTGCTGAGTTAGTCTGACAGACCTTAGACTGAAAATGAAAATGTACCTTTTGTTATAAAACTAACTAGTTTATTCTAACTAAATATTTTATCCCAACGTTATGTTGATGCAGTTCGTTTGAATAAAGAGTCCCACTGACATTTCATCTCCCGACTTCTATCTCCTCTGCTCCGCCTCAACTCAGGTGTTTTTCCGGGAGATTTTTCTGACCATCCTGGAAACATCGACCAGCTCCTTTGAGCACAAGTGGATGGTTATCCAGACACTAACACGCATCTGTGCAGGTACAAATCCACTGATACACCTTTTTACCAAACTAAAACAAAAACCAAACTATTAACCAAAGATAAACATACACAGGCAAACTAATGCCTGACTTTGAAATAATAGCTTATTTTAAATTCAGACACAGGTGACTTTTATGTTAATGTTACTTTATGTAGACATAATGGGACATTTATGAAAAGCTTGCATGATATTGGGCATCTGGTGCGCGAGACGAATCATCAGTGGTGGAAAACAGCAGAGAATTGAAACATGTTTAATGATGTGAGGAAGAAGAAAGAGTCTCGTGTTTTCTCACAGGCTGCATCACTGATGGATTTTGAAATAATTTGCTGTGAAGCTTTAATTAATGACCTGAATGCGAGGGACGCTTACAGCTTCTCCTCTTCCAGATCTAAAAAAAACCCAATTCCCATCAGTTCAATCATTTATGAGATAGAATATTCTGCCGCCTATTTTATAAAGTCCAATAGTGCACAGGCAGAAGACACCGAGACGCTGAGACAGCTGGTCTGATGGTTGTTTTTAACCTTTCTCACCCTGAACCATGATGGGAAAAGATCCTTTTTATACACTTCTTTGAGCAAAAGAGATGATACTTTTGTATCCAGTGATCTCAGTAATGCAGAACAGATGCATTTAATCTCTGAACTTGTGCTGCTTCAGCAGTCACGTCAGTCTGACAGCATTAGATTCAGCCTTAAAGAGCAGGTCAGACGTGCTAAGAACTTCAACGTGTCAAAAATAAAAAGACACGAGACCAACATGAAAAACTACCTTCACGTAACAAGGGGCATGACTAACGGTGATAAAACAGCTTGTTTTTATGTTCAAGCAGTAAGTCACATACCAACACAAGCACGACGGTGACATGATCAACATCTCTGCTGCAGAAAATTTATTTGCATTTCTTTTCCCTCCCAGATGCCCAATGTGTGGTTGATATCTACGTGAACTACGACTGTGACTTGAATGCAGCCAACATTTTTGAGCGCCTCGTCAACGACCTGTCTAAGATTGCTCAGGGCAGGAGTGGTCAGGAGCTTGGGATGACTCCGCTGCAGGTACACAAAAGGAGTCAGAGTCTCTGTGTTTCTTATTGTAAAGATCACTGTCAGAGAAGAACTGGTTACCTTTCAGATAATAACACTTTGGTGTTTCATATTCATATCTTACATCCCGGTTAGTGAGCTCTCTGAATACATCACAAAATTGGAAGCATGTGATGTCCCTCTGGAGGAACTTCTGGTCACTTTCTCATTTTTTGTGTGTCTTCACAAATAAATGAATGAATGTGTAAATGATGGTTCGACAGGAGCTGAGTCTACGTAAGAAGGGTTTAGAGTGTCTGGTGTCCATCCTCAAATGTATGGTGGAGTGGAGCAAAGACATGTATGTCAATCCAAACCTTCAAGCCAACTTGGGTGAGTGTGTAGCATACAGTATATATGCCAACAGTGCACAGAAGATTGGGGGGGGGGTATGAAATACATATTACTCTGTGTGGTTGGTCTGCAGGCCAGGAGCATCCATCTGACAGTGACGGAGGAGAGCTGAAGCTTCCAGAGCAGCTGGCCGGACGTCGTGACAGCATCAGCTCTCTGGACTCCACCGTCTCCTCCAGCGTCCCCGCTTCCCAGGCCGACCACCCGGAGCAGTACGAGGTTATCAAACAGCAGAAGGACATCATCGAGCACGGCATCGAACTGTGAGCCTCTGACCCTGAAATACTTTAAGATCAACCATTATGGAGCAGTTCCTGAGTGTGGCACGCGTTTGCTTTTATACCTGTTCTTGTTTCGAGGAGATGAGCATTGATAGTTTCCTCTCTTCTCTCTTCAGCTTCAACAAGAAGCCAAAGCGAGGTATCCAGTACCTGCAGGACCAGGGCATGCTGGGCACCACAGCCGAGGACATTTCCCAATTCCTGCACCAGGAGGACAGACTGGACACTGTGAGGGTTTACACAAGCTTAAATAATACAGCGCTCCATTCTCAAGCAGCACAAAATCATTCAGGTCAATAATCCCGAAACCACTTTACCTCTGCACCCACAGACCCAGGTAGGAGAGTTCCTGGGCGAGAACATCAAGTTCAACAAAGAAGTGATGTACTGCTACGTGGACCAGTTGGACTTTTGTGGCCGGGACTTTGTCTCAGCTCTCAGAGCGTTCCTGGAAGGCTTCAGGCTGCCTGGCGAAGCCCAGAAGATTGACAGACTGATGGAGAAGTTTGCTGCTCGATATCTCGAGTGCAACCAGGGGTAAGACCCGCCTTAGGCATCCTGTTATTGGTGCTTGTGACATTCTTTTGTTCAAAGTAGGAAGAGTTTACATGTGATTTAAAAACAGACATTGTGCCATGCAGCTACTAACTGTGATATGTGTCCTCTTTTACAGACAAACTCTGTTTGCCAGCGCTGACACTGCCTACGTGCTGGCATACTCCATCATTATGCTCACCACAGACCTGCACAGCCCTCAGGTGAGAACTGTGGAAAGGTTTATGACCTATCTATCATCAACATTCGCTGTTGTATTATTGACGATGTTTCTCTGTGGAATATTTATGAAAGATTTGCAGCCCTTTCAGGCGCAAAGAGTCACATTGCATTTGTAATTATTTACTATAGGACCACAACAAGGTTTTGTGCAGCTAAAATGGAAAAAAAGCAGCATTGCTGTAGATTCTGTATTTTGGCTCACGTAATATGTATTTTTAAAAAAGGCTTTTGTGGCGGGTGTTGTTTCAGGTACTGACAGAACAATCAAATAAGATCCAGGAAAGTCCAGACTGAGTAACAGATCCATGAGCTTATCAGACACACACAACAGGACAGGACAGGATTTTACAACTATCACAGTGACAATTGTTTTATTTTTTGGCACTGCAGTCACAATGTTAACATCATAAACACACAATCTACCAACACGTGTTTGAATGGTCACAGCAGCATCTTGTAAGAGGTATACAAGATGTAATTGTAATAATAATAATTGTAATAAGTACAAGTCGTTTTACGGGCGACCCTGCGTGTCTTTATTGGAGACTTCTGCATTGGCATCACTGCGTCAATGCAGTGGACTCATACGAATGAATGAGTGAGCTGCGTAGGCCGGCATCTGTCTCAACGCTGCCTTCTACAAATAGCTATAGCATCAGATTTATCACCTCTGACAGACCACTGTGACAGATGAAACAGCATCTGAAATTTAAAGTCTGCGAAAAGCTGTTGTAAAATATGGTGCACTGTGATCCAGAGCGAATTGTAACTTCAACCGTCTTTAATCTTTTTCATGAGCTGACAATATCAGACTAATAAACTTGTTTTCTCGCATATCATCTTCCTCCTGTGAGATGATACCATTATTTTTTTATTCAAATAAATGCAATGCTTGAACAGATAAGAAGTGTTTTCTGTCCCTTTCCCACACTCCTTTTACTCCCCTTTAATCCCTCACTTTCAATCTGCTTTTATGCAGGTGAAGAACAAGATGACAAAGGAGCAGTACATTAAGATGAATCGTGGTATTAATGACAGTAAGGACCTGCCTGAGGAGTATCTGTCTTCGATATACGATGAGATTGCAGGCAAGAAGATTGCCATGAAAGAGAGCAAAGAGTTCTCAATCACCCCAAAGTCCACCAAACAGAGTGAGTGCTTGATTCAGATAAATCAGCTTTCTGTGAGGTTTGCTGTCTGATGACTGGCTGGTTAAAGACAACAGACTGATGCTGGTGATACTGTTCACTGTTGGTTTAAAAAAGATGGAAACCTCAACAGCTTTTCTGTGCTCCTCCCTCCAGGTGTAGCAAGTGAGAAGCAGCGTCGCCTGCTGTACAACATGGAGATGGAGCAGATGGCGAAGACGGCGAAAGCTCTGATGGAGGCTGTCAGCCACGCTCAGGCTCCCTTCTTCAGCGCCACACACCTGGAGCACGTCCGGCCCATGTTCAAGGTTTTACTCTTTTTATTTACTTCACATTCCCAACCCCAAGAAATAAAATACAAGATGTGATGTTTACACCTGCTGATAATGTCCCTGTGTTTCAGCTGGCATGGACCCCCTTGCTGGCAGCGTTCAGTGTCGGACTGCAGGACTGTGACGACCCAGAGGTGGCCTCTCTGTGTCTGGAGGGCATTCGATGTGCCATCAGGATCGCCTGCATCTTCAACATGCAGGTCCGGGAATCAATTTTTACAACTGTAAACATCATGATCTTCTTTGTGCCTTTTTCTTTCTTCTCAACTAGTCTCACGATCCCTCATTTTAAACAGGCTCGGTTGTGTTTTTAGTGTTTAAAACATCTTGTAGCTGTGAGCCTGTAATATCTGGTCTTCCTGTCTGTAGTTGGAGCGAGATGCGTATGTCCAAGCCTTGGCCAGATTCACTCTGCTGACGGCCAGTTCCAGCATCACGGAGATGAAGCAGAAGAATATCGACACCATCAAGACACTGATCACTGTGGCCCACACTGATGGAAACTATCTAGGCAACTCCTGGCACGAGGTGACTCCATACCAACAGTATTTATATACATTAGTAACACAAAGGACAAATAAGACTAACTAATAACTTCACCTGTAAATTAGAAATATTACAGAAGACTAGTTTATTCACATGTAAGGTGACACTGAAGGCTGCAGTTTGTAGTGCTGTTGAATTGTGTACTGTCCAGTATAATTTAACAGCACCGCACACAGCGGCCTCCCAAATGACCATGAAGTTGAATAAACACTCTAAAAACTGAAAATTCTAATAGTCACAAAAAAGGATCTTTTACAGGACTGCAGTAAGAAAAACACACATTTATACAGTAATAATTTGGGGCTGTCATAATAAACCATTTATGGATCTATGTAGATCTACTATATACAAATAAAAACTGTAGATCATTGTGTGATGTATCATAGTCACCTCTTTTTTAGACATATAAACTAGCGAGCTAGTCATGCCCTGTATGTTCCTGGTCTATAAACATAAAGGTATATTATGTCTTGGTAAATGCCTCCGCCTTTATAGTTTAATCATATAAATGCTCATTTCTTTTCTATTCAGATCTTGAGGTGTATCAGTCAGCTGGAGCTTGCCCAGCTGATCGGCACAGGTGTAAAAACACGTTACATATCAGGGGTGGTCCGGGACAAGGAGGCCGGCATCAGGGGCTTACCGTCCGGGACAGAGGAGTTCATGCCCCTGGGTCTAGGTAAGACTCACACACATGCACAATATGACATATATATATAATTACAGATTAACCCCAGAGTCTTACAATCACCTGCTAAAGATACAGAATATTACAATAATACCCATTATTAACTTGACAGCAGCTGTTGTTACAACAGCGTCTTTCTTTGTGAAAATAGTTAAATACATCAGCACAAACATTCTGTATTGATGCTTATTTTTCAATATGTCTGTGTTGCAGGTAACCTGGTGGGAAGTCAGGACAAGAGGCAGATGGCTCACATCCAGGAGTCGGTGGGAGAGACCAGCTCTCAGAGTGTGGTGGTAGCTGTGGACAGGTAAGATGCTCCTGAAAGTACAATACAGGACAGTAACAACATCATAAACGCATGATATGTATCTGTTCTTAATGACGAATGAGTGTTTCCGTTCCCAACAACTTCTAAAGCTCTGTTTATTTTTGCAGGATCTTCACTGGCTCCACCAGACTAGATGGAAATGCAATCGGTGAGTGTGTCGTTCTTCACGCTGTGTCCAGCATCTCTTTCTGAACTAGTTATTTATCATGTGCTGCTGTTTGTCTCCAGTGGACTTTGTGCGGTGGCTGTGTGCGGTGTCCATGGACGAGCTGGCCTCAGCTCACCAGCCCAGGATGTTCAGCCTGCAAAAGATTGTGGAGATCTCCTACTACAACATGAACCGCATCAGGCTGCAGTGGTCTCGGATTTGGCAGGTTATAGGAGACCACTTCAACAAGGTCAGCGCAGCAGAGGGTTCACAGAGTTTTAAACCTGACTGCTAAAGTGTTAAAGCTGCAGTCTCGTGTGTTCACTGAGTAGTGGCGTGGGAGGCAGCAGCGGGATCACACTGTTCTTTTGCAGCTCTGAGCTCTTTGTTTCGTCCTGTCCCTTGAGCGCTCGTTTTATTACAAATACAGGAACTTAAATAGGCTCTTTAATTATGTCTGTGTGGACTGTACAGTTGCAGTTACAGGGCAGGCACTTTCATTTGTTTTAATGTACTTAAGGGGAATGTTTTTGTGATTAATATTGTACACATACGTTAAATCTCTCCCCAATGCACCAAAAAACAGTAAACTTTACTTTCCTGAGCTTCTACCATGCAGTGTCACTGAAAATACTGATTTTTCTTTTATTAACTCTCAAAGGTACAAAGATCCTTTGTTTTTCTTTTATGACCAACAGCTTTCCTGTTTTTGGTTCAGTCTCACAGCTCTGATCAGTGTGGCTTCCACCAGTTGGAACATTTTCTTTTTAGCTGACAGAGTTCACATAAACCCACCGTACAGTACCTGCCCAGCACCAAACAGCAGGAAGACACAGCTGAACTTGACGGAGCGTTTGTAGTGATGACAACAGAGCTAAAAGCAGAGTGAATATTATAATATCGATATATACAACTCAAACAGCATCAAATCAATAAATTCATGAGTAACTAACACACAAGACAAAATTAATCGTGATTCTTTTTACTAAACCGGACTCAGTGAAGTGTAGAGCTGATAAGTGACTGTTGTCCTCCTGCAGGTGGGCTGTAACCCCAATGAGGATGTAGCCATCTTTGCTGTGGATTCACTGAGGCAGCTTTCCATGAAGTTCTTGGAGAAAGGAGAGCTGGCCAACTTCCGCTTCCAGAAAGACTTCCTCAGGCCTTTTGAGCACATCATGAAGAAGAACAGGTAGAGACGAGAGACTGAAAACTCTCAGTTAAGGGTCGTAGGAGTACAAATATGTTTTAAACACTAGTGGACAGTTTATTTCATATTATAATAACTCCTCCCTCAGGTCCCCCACTATCAGAGACATGGTGATCAGGTGTGTGGCTCAGATGGTCAACTCCCAGGCGGCCAACATCCGTTCAGGGTGGAAGAACATCTTCTCGGTGTTTCACCAGGCAGCCTCCGACCACGATGAGACTATAGTGGAGCTGGCCTTCCAGACCACCGGACACATCGTCAGTGAGTATGACTGGTGATGAGCTGATTAAAAAAGATTGTCACACTCTGCTGACAGTGAGACGGCTCCTTGGTCATTCTTTAGAGTGAGAATAAAAGACAGGGAAGATTTAAGATCTCCTAAACCAGCCGAACAGCACATCAAGTCAACTAAATCACTGTCTCCTTTGTCTTCTTTCTCCTCCCTCAGTGAACACCTTCCAGGAGCACTTTGCAGCTGCTATTGATTCGTTCCAGGATGCAGTGAAGTGCCTGTCAGAGTTTGTGTGCAACGCAGCTTTTCCTGACACCAGTATGGAGGCCATCCGACTCATTCGGCACTGCGCTAAATACGTCTCAGAAAGGCCACAGGTGGGAGCAGAAGAACTGTGAGCGTACTGGTTAAACAAAGTGGTGCTTCTTCTTCAAAAAAACACAGTGACATTTATCTGTATTTTGTAATTGCAGCATGTAGTTTGGTAAAAACAGTTATGTAGTATTACTCTTTATGAATTTCTGTTGCGCTGTGTCCCCGTCAGACCTTGAGGGAGTACACCAGTGATGACATGAATGTTGCCCCTGGAGATCGGGTGTGGGTCCGTGGCTGGTTTCCTATTCTCTTTGAGCTCTCCTGTATCATCAATCGCTGCAAGCTGGATGTGCGCACCAGGTAGAGAAACAGCTCAAAGTGCAGCTCAAGCTGTCAAATCACTGTTTTTTAGCTACTTTTCAGCCATAGTGATGTTACAATTTAACATGCAGATTGAATTCTCATAGCTTTTACACATTTTACAACTTAAATCAGAAGTGATTAGTTGGTGAGCGTGATGGACGTCGTAGTGCTGGTGATCCCATGTTGTGCTCTCTTTGTTGCTCCTGCCAGAGGTCTCACAGTCATGTTTGAGATCATGAAGAGTTACGGCCACACCTTCGAGAAGCACTGGTGGCACGACCTCTTCAGAATCGTTTTCCGCATCTTTGACAACATGAAGCTCCCTGAGCAGCAGACAGAGGTCAGAGGTCGTTGGTCCCTCAATTGTTTGTTTTAACCTTTTTTAAACAGAGGAACAGAAGACTTGTCAGTCATTTATGTACAGAATGAAAAGGGGGGAATGAAAAAACCTTGTTTGTTGTTTGCTTCCAGAAAACAGAGTGGATGACGACGACCTGTAATCATGCTCTGTACGCCATCTGTGACGTGTTCACCCAGTTTTATGAGCCTCTCAGTGAGATCCTGCTGGCTGACATTTTCACGCAGCTACAGTGGTGTGTCAGGCAAGGTGGGTGTTCGAATTCATGTGGACAGGTAAAGAACAACATTCACAGCTAGCTTTTAGTTCAGGACATCAGAAAAGGACTGAACAAAAAATATCAAGGGCAAACGTACCCAAACCCTTCCTTTAATATACATTTTTCTTAGAACCTCTTCTTGATTTAGAAAAAAACTCCAGCACCCTCCATCCAATGTTTCTAAATGATATAACACAGTTTGTACAACTTGTTTCACCATTTCTAACTACAGAACTAACTAAATAAATAC
>JAVQJZ010080295.1:0-13395 GCA_036025355.1 Leiopotherapon unicolor
GTCCAAAAATGACACAGCTTTAATTTGCTGCATAAACATGACTATATTACAACCAGTTCAGTTATTCCATTTATTTTCTAATGCTTAAAAAAATAAAGTTTTGCAAAAAAGCATTAACATGCTATTAGGTTTTGTCTCTCACCTGACAGTGACATCCTTTTTATCTTTCCAAGAGTGGACACTTCTCCATTTCTCTTGTTGACGGCAGTCACTCTGTGTCAGTCTGTGAAAGGCAAAGTTTCCTCTGTGGTGTTCTTGAGGTCTTTGACACAGAGTGCGTGGCTGTGTCTTCTCCTTCACGGCTCGATTTTCAGTCCTCTTGTTCACATCCCTTATACATTCCTTCCTTTTGAGTTCCTCTGGTACTCTCCAAAAAACGCCTCATTTATCCTCTCACGCCATCCTGCTCTCTCTCTTTGGATTTTCCCACTTAAGCCTGGGCAGCCTTTTCCTATGAAAGCTTTTTTTTTTTTTTTTTTTACTATGTCTCTTTTCCTTTCTCCCTCTCACCACTGACCTAGAATCTTCTTGAACAGCCTAATATGAATCCCTCCCCTCTCTCTCGTAACTGGTTAATGGATAAAGCGGGAGAGACACTGGCCTCCTCTTCTCTGTCTCTCCCTCTGGCCACCCTGTGTATCCTCACTCAGCTCAAAGTGAAAGTGCTATGCTGGATTGCACTCTGCTCCCTTTAAGTCTCGAGCCCCTCCCACCGCCACACGTTTTACCTCACTATTGACTGACCCGGCTCCCTCCCCCCTGCTCCCCACATTCCCTGACCCCCACCCTCTTATCCCTGTCCTCCCCCCTCCAAACCAGGCCCAAGGAAGCTTAGTCATGCCGTTGGAGCGTATGGTTTTCATTTGGACTCTCCCCCACACCTCTGTGCCTGTGGATCCCCTGCTCTTTATCCCTCCGGAGTCAGTGCGCAATATCATCCTGTTTAATCATCACATGATCCCTTTTTTCCCCCTTAAATATATCGCAGAATCACATTCCTTTAAAAACTGACAAATAGTATTGCAACACTCCATCGCCTGAACTTGCAAGTCATTCTGTGGCTGACAAATTTCTGTGGTCACTGCTGTTAATAGTTGTTTCCACAGAGGTGATGGTGATGTCTCATACTGTGCACAGCTGTCATCGTCCTGTCTGTTGTTCTGCTGCCTCGGGTTGTGTGAAGTATTGTGTTATTTTGAATTTGCTGTCAAGAAAGGAGTTAATTAGTGGTGAAAGGAAGGAAGTACAAAGTTGTTTCTTAGTGTCTTGTGTGTCCTTCTCTTGAACACAAGCCAAAGGAAGCAAGGCACTTTCCCAAGGTCCCATCACTGCTCAGGGGGAAAAGGAAACTGGAGAGCCTCACCGCGAGCAAAGACTTAACGCTCCCCGAGGCATCATCAACTCGAAACCTTTTCACATATACTATGTGGTTTAATGACGTGTGTAAACAGTGCAGTCACTGTGCAATTGTCCCGTTTCATACATCGCTTGCATACTGAGGGAAGTAAATATGTAACTAAATTTGTGGTGCTGCTGCAAATTATGTTTGGGCTTCTATTAGTGAAACTTCCAAATGAAATCCAGATTTGAGTTAGTCACAGAAAAGCAAAGCCACAAAAAAACTCTTTCAGGACACCAACAATGATGAATTGTTCCATTTTTAGCAGGAGAGCTAATCCTAATATTTACAAATTGGCTTTTCCTATTAATTTGGATTACAACATCAGTTTGAATGGGTAAAGAAGAAGAAAACAGAGCAGGCCCCTTAATTTAAACAAAGCCGTATGTTGCTGAATTTTATTGACTGAAGCCTGCAAGCTTCAGCAAAGCAACAGGCTCAAATGACTGAAAAAAAAAAACAAAAAAAAAAAAACCCTCAGCTTTTTAGTGGATCAGTGTGCGACCGGCTCATTAAAAGGCCAAAATCCTGCTGATGTGGTCGGCTCGTACTGGAGCGAGGCCGTCTTATGCAACCGTTTTGTACATTTCAGGACAACCAGAAAACCTTAAAAGTGTTGTCTTACACCACTTGAGACGTGTTGGCCGACCGCCACTCGAACAAGTGAGTGGGAGCTGGCAGAGAAATGCTGCTCACCCTCTCCCTCCCTCTTTATTCTGCCTGTCTGCCACAAGATGGAGCCAATAGTGAAATTGAAAAAAAAAAAAGGAAAAAAAAAGAGGATGTGACTGTTCACATTAATTTATTCCATTTTTAAACAACAGCAAAAGAGTAAACAAAGTGCAAAGTCGTTTTGTAATAAGTTAAACTTCACCTATTAGTATAAAGAGACCTTTTATAGTAATTCCCTTTGACAGACAAAAGCCCTCATACATTATCCAAAGTCAGTTGTGTTAATCTGTTCAGGATAATAATCAGGGTTAGGACCTGTAGATTTCTCATTACTTAAAAAGACAATAATGAATGAGCCACAGCATTCCTGTCATCCATTCACATTCCTCTTTCATCCTGCTAAAAGTCCCAAACGCAACACAACAAACTGCTTTCACTTTCCTTTCTTTAGTATTTACCCTTCTTTTCACCTCCCCCTTTCTTATCCTCCTCTACCTCCTCCCCCTCTTTCTTTGTTACTGGCTGGGGCTCCTCTCCCCTCCTCTAACGGCTGTCATTAAATGACTCTTATAGGTTTTGCTGAGCCCAGTAATCCAGAACTTGAGCAGCCTGACGTTGTCCTCCTCGCCCGGGCCTGTTGCACCAAGGAGCGCAAGAACCTTCTGGGTGTCCTCCCTCCCTCGCCCGTCCACTTTGGAGAACTTGAACAGCACTTTGACTTTACTGAGGGGAGAAAGAAGCTGCTGTGACACCGCGTTTGCAAGCGTAATCGTGAAATTTTACTCACACCCAGGTTGTCTTTGTAAAGAACACATTCATTTTACTCACTTCATCCACTCTTCCTTCAGACACAACAGGCAGTGGGACACGACATCCACAGACAAGTTCTCGTTTGACAGTGCCACTTCAAGCTTGTTTAACAATGTGGGACCTGTGGAAAAAAAAGGACAAAAATTATTTCTTCATCTTATGACCTTTATCCTACAGCACAACTTTTCTAAATCTCATCATCGCATGTTTCCTGATATCTTAAATATCTGAAACGACGTAGTTGTGTTTTTGATTCCTTTTGTCCACGTTATCTCAAATTCTCCAGATGAACAGTTTTGAATGAAAGTTGCTAGACAGCTGGCTGTGGGCCTGGAAACAAATCTGCTTTTGATACAGACCCATCAGGACATGCCTGAACATTCACATTCACCTCTGCTCAGTCTTAAGTGTATCTTGATGCAGACTCACATTCAGATGATCAAAAATGTCACATTATCTTCAACGATTTGTTAAAAATGATTTTATTAGTTTAAGACAGTTCAGTGTTAGAAAAAACATGCATATCCTTTTACACTGAAAGTGGCGGCAAATGTATAGTGACTATTTCCAAATTAAGGAATGTGCACTCACCCCTGTCTGTGGGCTGTGTGTTGGCACTGCTGAGGGTGAACTGATAAAGTGAGGAGATATCGTCTTCGCCCACGGCTGAGGTCTGACAGCTTCTCTCTGAACTGACGTCCACCAGTACTGAAAACTCTACAGGACAAACAAAATGAAGGCAAAAATTAAGACAATGTGACATACAAATACAAGCCCCCAGCTTGGTAGAAAAGGGAGGATTTGACATCTCATTCGCTAATCTATCACGGCACAAGTCCACAGTCTCTCCTGTACCTGAGGTGCTGACGTGGGTTGGAATAGGCACATCTGGACTGAGACCCAGGAAGTTGCATTTGTAGGCCTCCTCATACTGAGCACTGTATGGCACAGAGCGCACACAGCCGACCGGGAGCAAAGACTGGTGGGAAACAGGACAGAGATTCAGATTAGAAACACAGCTTTTTAATAAGCAAGACTTACAATGAAGCAGATACCTGCTCAGTTATTCAGGCTGATGGGTGACTCTTTAATATTATTAGTAACACAAAGTAGTAATGCATTAATGTTGTATGCTTCTAGTTTGTTGTTGTAGTCAGGTTTAGTATCTTAGCTTCAGTCTTTGTTTTGGCAATGTTTTTATGTGCTGCCTTATTTGACCATTTTTAACAATAAAGTTTCTCTTCCCCCACAATAACAAGTTAAAACGTTTGCGGTGAAAAATGACCTGGGAAGTAGCATTACAAAAAATGCAATAATATCACTGTAAGCAGTTCCAATTGCTGAAAAGAAACTACTATAAAAACACTATAAATCATCATCCGAAAAAGATTACACTCAAATGTCTTTCGGCAGTAAACAATATTAATCGTCTCATGTACAACAGTTACATGCTCTGTCTCGTTTGTGCCTCTTCCACAGAAAGGTCAGGAAAGCATGTACAGGCAGAGAAATGTTTTTAAGGTGTGTAAGGTCTGTGCAGGTGGAATAAATATTAATATGTCTTTGGGCAAGAACTGAAAGTTTGAAAAAAAAATTAAAGTGACTGAACAAAAATACCTAAATGAAGGAATAAGTGAAACTCACTCAGCTATAATCAGTTTATATTGCATCAAAATGATTTTGTAAGACGTGTCAGTCATTATTAATCATCACTTAATTCAACAGAACATAATACACAATAAGCCTCGTGGGAGTTAAGCTTAACTCATCCTTTCTGTACTATCCACAATATATATATTTCCACACCATAACCACAGTGTTCCTCCCAACCAGGCAGAAAGGGACAGAGCGGTAGAGCAGAGCACCTTGAGCACTGTGAAAGCAGACTGGATGAGCCCGGGGTCTGCGCCTCTCCATATGACCTGATTTCCCATGAGCACGTGCCACACTAACTGACGAAACTCAGCAGCCCCGAGGACCTGCAGAGCAGACACAGTGTGTGAGCTGATGTACAGATGTGCATTAACTTAAAATGTTTCAGATCTGTGCCAACTGAGCATTTAATCTCCTTTCTTTTTCAATTTTCTGTGAACTTGCATAGATAATCTAACATAATTACGCAAAACAATCTCAAAAAGTACCCAAGTTTACCTGTCTCAAATGCCTCAGTGACCTAAATTTGGGACCGGGTAATTCCTCTAATTTTGCTTCGTCCCACAGGAAGTCGTGGCCCAGCTCGCTCTCTGATTGGTGCCGCTGCGACTTTGCACTGCCTCCTTCTGCTCCCTCCCAGCAGCTCATTTCCTCCTCTTGCTCTTTTGGAAACAGGAAAAAAGATAAGACAGAAACAGAAATGACCAATATGAATATGACACCAATATGAAAAAGTGTAGAGAGGGAATTTCCACTGGAAATTATTACAAAGGAGTCTCTTTCTAATAAGACCCCCCACCCCCGTCTAAATCCCACTCCATATATAGAGTGTGACAGCCACGTTACTTGTCATTTGTTTCCAAAAACAAAACAGTCCGACTACAATCTGGCCTGTTATCTATGACTTCATTCAGTACTTTACTAAAAGATTCCAACAAATACAAGCAAGTATGTAATGAAACAGCTGCTGTGTGCTTATTTGTACTTTTAATACTTTGATAGTGATGTGCTGATTCTTGATTATACCATATATGTATTTGTTAATCCTTTGGAAACTGTGATTTTCAAAATTGCTAAAGAAATAAACGCTCTCTGAAAAGGAAGTGTTTGAGCACAGTCACTAAGTGAATGACACTGTTTTTCTTGCCAAAGTGTATCCGCACTGACTGACTGGCCCAGTGAATCACAGGAGACTTTTCAGACTGATGATAAAACCAGGTCACATTGTGTATCATGCTGATGTCTCCCTGAAAGGCAAGATATGTTTGAGCATTACCAGATATATAATTCTCCTTTATCTGATAAGTCTTATCTCATTGGGCAATTCCCCATTTTTAGCTTTTATCTAGGTGGAGGATGAAGACGGTGCTTGATAGGAAAAATGCAAGATTACACAACAGTTCATACAAATCAGAAATTCATTATGTCTACCTGTCTGTCTCTCTATGAGCACTAGTGTATCCTCAGTGGGGGCTCCCTCCAACAGCTTCTCTGTTAGACGACTCCCGCAGGCCTTCAGCAGCCTGGATACAGTGAGAAAACATGTCAAGGTGAGACACTTGTGTGTCATAGTGTGAGTGACATGCTGTCCTGTCGACTCACCAGCTGAAGGAGGAGTGGAGACTGGCCCAGAGGTTAGGATGCTGGGTAAGAGAAGTTAGTGATCGGGCTGCGTTTCCACTCCTTTGGTGTGGGAAAACTGCAGGTGAGAAGACGCTGTTCATCCTCACGGCTCGTTGGGGACAAACTCCTTGTTCATTGTCAAACACCTGATTGGAAAGTACAGTACCAAGACATCAGGCACCCTAACAGACACGTGGAATAAGTCTTCATGTTTGTATTTGAGTAAGCTGAATAAGTGTAGTCAGTGCTCATGTGTTCATACTACCTTGAGCGCTGTGCTTTGTAGGCTCTGTATGGTGAGCCTCAGGTGGCGTAACAGGAAGGGCCAGGAGTTGATTAGGTAGATCCTGTCCATTGCTACCATGACAATGCTGTACCAGCGCTGAAAGCCCCGTGCCAGACTGTCTTTGATAAAGAAGGTGTGTGAGAACACAAATCCGTGTTGCTCATCACCAAAGAAGATTGGCCCTTCACGGCCTGGACACACCTGACGAAACAGAAACAGAGAAAATCGGTGGGAGTATATGTG
Source organism: Leiopotherapon unicolor (assembly GCA_036025355.1). Taxonomy (NCBI): domain Eukaryota; kingdom Metazoa; phylum Chordata; class Actinopteri; order Centrarchiformes; family Terapontidae; genus Leiopotherapon; species Leiopotherapon unicolor. Next base: position 6,687 of record JAVQJZ010080295.1, read on the forward strand.
GAGATGGAGGAACAGGAGAATTGGTTGAGTCTATGTAGTGCATGAGATGTGTGACTCACACACACATACATGCAGACGTACGTCACCGTTTACCTCACAGCTGAGGCTGCGTACGCAGGCCTGGCGGACCACGCTGAAAAGCTGTGACTGTCTGGGATGCTGGTGGCTCAGGAAGCGTATGCCTGTTTCATTATCAATGCTCACAAAGCCTGGGTGAGATGCAGGAAGAGATCGACATCCCTGTGAAGAAGCAGAATAGGGGAATTAATACTTTGAGATATATGACAGTACTATGGAGTCACCTTCTTAGTAACAGCTAGAGCGTTACACTGTAAAGCACAGGCAGAGAGTCAGTTCAAATAGAGGAAAGTTTCCTAGCTGACACTCACGTCACACATCTCTCCTCTCTGTGTGGCTGAGCTGTTGGCCCTCATTGTCAGCCCTTCGCCTTCACGGTCACCATCTCGATCCCTGTCCCCAGGCACTGGGGCCCCTGCCTGGGATGAAGGAGATGGGGATGGAGGGTGCAGTGCTTCAGTGCAAAACAAAGTCCGGGGGCCATGGAGCTCACAGAAGTGACAGAGTGCTACCAGAGCATTCATCTGAAAGAGACAAAACAAGTGTTCGCAAATGTTTATGCTGTTGAACACTGACTTTAATGTCAGTAATCATAAGCACGTCATAAGACGTCGTTTTGTTCTTGCTCAGTCACTGGCATTACAAAGTAACATCAGGGTTAAGATATGGTCATTAAAGGTCATTATATCAGTCTTACCTTCAGCACAGAGCCAAGTTCAACAGATGCCTGATGCCCAATGCTACTTCACAAAAGGACATTCATTGGCCGTTCCGTCAAAAACACATTACAGATAAAGCAGCAGATTAAAATAGTAACAAAAACTACTCAAAATCTTGATTTCACCCGCTTTTCAAGGATCCATTAGTTTCAGTGTGCCATATTTCGGTTTTCTACACTTTTCTTACTCATGTATTTCAGTGCAGCAGCTAGCAAACAACAACACGTCGCGTCATATGACGCACAGTCACGCGCTCCTGCACTGATGACGTATCCCAGTTGACCGCTTCACCTTTTCTCCTTTTTTTACCGGCGAGACAAAAATGTGTCGAGTGCAGTTTTAATCTACAAGAAGTTCAGAAAATAAATGCTATATCTACTAACATCAGATTTCATGCAGTGTTTCCACAAAGGTGATTTTTCTACGATAGTTAGATGGAAAACTACCCTACCCATGATCCCCTTCAAGATAACAAACGAGGTCAAAGGGCGGTAGCAAGTAAGAGTGGTGCGTTATGTCAGTAATGTTAATAAATGTATTTGTATAAGTATTTTCCAGGTGATTTTAAAACACGTGTTTATGGTGTATCTGTATATTTAATCATGATTATTTCTATTTTTCCCTCAAAGCTGTTGAATTTACAAAATGTGTAATATTGCACAACGATAACCAGCCACTTCCTTATTAGCCAAGTTGAGTTTTTAGGAGTGTCCGGTTTCTGTCGGGTCAAACAAAAGCTGAAGACACAGCAGCAGACACCACGGTGACACAACAGACTGTTTTTAAGTATCGTTGTCTTTTTCAGGTCACACATTTGGGAAGATGGCATCAGACGGATCAGCTCCAGCAGGGGACCACGATGAGACAGGTGGGGTGACAGACAGGGTCCCCTCTGACCCTGACAGTGGCAAAGACACCCTAAAAGCCACAACAGGTAAATCACTATGTTCAGTTTTACACTTGTTAATACACAGGGGCTGTTTTCTTCTTGGTAAAGTGTCCCATGAGGCTGTCGACTTAATTTCACTTCATTTAAATGACATTGAAGAGGCAGCTGTCTATTAGGTAGATCAGATAGTAATTCATATTACTGAAATCAAGCCAAGTCATTTTTAGTTGTACAGCCCAATATCACAAATCACAGTTTGCCTCAAGGGGTTTTCTGCAGAACATACAACGCCCTCTGTCTGTACACCCTCGACTCGAATGAGGAAAACTCCCTTAAGAAAAGTTTTTACAGGGGAAATCTGAGGAGGGATCCGTCTCCCGGGATGGACAGACATACAATAGATGTAGAGAATACACACACAAAAAAATTAACATTAACATTACAATTTCACAACAGAGACATAGACTGTGACCAAAACCGAAGAGGTTGTGTTCAGCAGAACACTGAGTAACTTCCAGTCTCAATCTTTCTCTATAATCTTTCTGGTAAGGTCTTAGTTACTAATCATCGAGCACTGCGATGACAGCCAAGATTTAAACCCCATGCCGGCTCTGCTGGGAAGATGTCGGAAAGTGAGTCAAAGGTGAGGTCAAGCCCTGACTCTGAATACGAAATCCAGCATGAAAAGGAGAGTGTTCCTCGAAAACATCTCCAAGGAATAACTCATGCCATAGTTATTATTTCAATCATGTTACTTCCAGTCAGTGCAGCCTGTGGCAGCCAGTGCTATTTCAGAGGGAAGGAGGTTATTGTAGCTAATATTTAGAGGATTTACCCCATGCGTCACATCCAGTTCTCCTCCTATCTTGAAATAGCAGGGTGTGTGGTATGTCTTTGAGTTTACATGCAGCCACGTCCTAATGACTTGGCTGACATTTGAGTGCTCCGGGGCAAGTCAGTACCACCTGTTACATGATTTATGTTTTTTTTCCTCGTCCAGTTCCCATTTGAGGGTGAATCATTTATTTTTCCCTGAATTTAATTTGTTAATTGCCATTACAGACCAACTTAAGATAAGGGTGAAAAAGTAAAAGAATTTCAAGTTTGATTTGTTGTCCTGACCACATAAACATATCTCACCAACATGGAGGCTCATATAGGAGACTCAAGTGAACCATGTAATAAAATCACATGCAGGAAGAAACACATTATTCCTCATCTCTCTATGTGAGCATGAATCTCACATAATACCGTATATCCATATTTTCATTTATCCAGCTTGCTGGTTTAAGTAATAAGTCAGTGCTCTAATCTGAGATTATTCTGCCACACTGTTGTTGGTATTTTCAGGTAATTTTTTGCCTCTCAGTCTGGCCTTCAGGTGTGGTGATACCTCAACCTGTTAAGGGTCAGGCTGTTGAGAGAGGTCAGTGATCCGTGTTTGTGTACGTTTCACTTACCTTCAACATTACAGGGCAGGCATCCCGAAATGTTTAACCTGCTGAGTGACAGCTAAAGTCATTGGAAGTAGATGCAGATGTTGATAACTGAGAGCTGCTCACTTTTGTTACAGTTTCATTATGTGTCTATCCTGCTTTCTCTTTTTCTATTATTGACAGAATCAACAGACCAGGATGTGGATGGAGTCAGTGTGTGCCAGTTTTTCCGGAGAGGAAAGTGTCATTTTGGCCACAGATGTCGTTTGTCTCACAGGTCTGCTCACCTTATCTCATTTAGCAAACTCTAGTGACACTTCTAGTGACTCAGATAATTAATGGGTTTGTAAGTCATGTTAGCTCAAAGACTAGTATTAAATAGACAAGAGCCTGAAAGGTATATATACTCACATTTACTTATGTTCTTATTAAGCTGCATTAGGCTAAAGAGAGATAGTCTTTTTGGAAACATATTTAGTATTGCTCATAATACACTGTAGAGACATTCACACTTAGCCATGACTGAATATCAGTGCTGCACACATTTCAGATATGCTCCATGTCTGATAATCCTTGGCAGATGGGATTAAGACTAATTTTTTCCCCATATGTCACGTTTCCCACATACATTTATTTTTTCCACCCTCTTTACTCAGTGACCCACCAGCAGATGATTCAGGGGCAGTGTGTCCTGACCAGGATGACAAACTGTATCGAGAAATGACGGAAAAATACAAGAAGAAAGAAAAAAAAGCTGCAAAACCAAAATTTGAGGCAAAAGGTCACTCCATATTTAGCTAGTTTCCTGTGTCATGTGATAATGACAACAAGCTCTTAAGAGAGCAAGCTTTGCCCTACATTCATCTTTTTTTTAAATATCTTACTCTCCCATAGAGGTGAACAAAAAGCCTCGCATGCGCACGGCAGATGATGTTATCTCTCGCATCCTGTGGGACACATCAGTGGATGCGTCAGAATTTGTGGTGGGCTACGTGGATCGCTTCCTTGGTGTGCTGGAGCGTCCCTTCAATGACTTCAACTGGGACACCAACCCTTGCGACTGTGATTACTCTACTGAGCTGGCCCTGCCCAGGCACAGGATCCAGTACTTCACCTACAGAGGGCACCGCGTGTGGGACCGCCATAGCAGGACTGACAGGGTGTTTGGCTCCACCGGCCAATCTCTGGCTCCCCCCTTTGGAGGGGAGGAGGAAGTAAAGGGTGAGCGAGGACCCTTTCAATCCTGCCACACTTCGCACTCAACCTGATACAAACAATTACTACTGACCAAATATAACCACTTTTTTTTTTTTTTTTTTACCAGAAATGAACTCACAAGGCCAAGTGCAACAAGAAGACCTCCCTAAAACTACGGAAGAACAGCCACCTGCCGTGGGTGGGCAGGAAGAAAGTGAATCAGAGGAGTGTGCTCATACTGAGAGCACACATCTGGAGGAAGATGAGCAAAGTGAGATGAATATTCACCTTCCTGACTCAACACAGCTGGCCCCAAAGTGTAAAGGGACCACTCCTCAAGAACAACAGGAATCACGAGGGTCATGTGTTGAGGAGGATGCTGCAATTAGGTCTGGTGATCACGTTCATGCTTCAAATTCAGAATTCAGTTATTGCATCTTTGGGTTTCTGATTCAACATTTCCAGTGTGAGGATATAATGCCTTGCAGGTCCTTCTTGTGGATGATAGTAGACTTGATATCTTTGTGAATGGGTACAGACAGGAAGAGGGAGAAATTGATATTTTAATCGTCCATTATGCTCTTTAACATGGGTAAACAAAGTTTTGCCATCAGGGTGCTTTTCAATATACTTTTGTCACTCTTGAGTCATTTTGCTCACATGTTTTCACTTTAGTCTTGAGACCTCAACACACCAGTTGTCCTTATCCCAAGAAGACGGAGCAAATGGTAAAGAGAAGGGTGATGAAGAGACTTCAGCAGAATGGCAAGAAAGCTGGGAAGGCAAAGAAGATGCTTTGGTGGGTACAGCTCAAACTCATCCTGAAATACAATCTTGTTCTGCTATTACAGTTCACGCTTGACACAGAGATTCTTATTATATTTCTCCTTTATTATACGCAGAGTTATCCCAGAGCCCTGAACAACAGCCAGAATCCACCAGCACCTCTGGAGCAGAGAGAAGAGTTGCGCTCCGGCCGCCCACCTAAAAAACGACCCACGCACTTCATCACCTTCCGGGCCAACACTCCCGCTATCCTCTCCGGTTTCCAGCAGCTGCAGGAGGAGATCACCACCCTGCTACCCTCCTCTGCCCCTCACTGGCAGAGTGCCTCCACCCTTCATGTCACCATGTGTCTCTTGGTGCTGCCTGGCCCAGCTGAGGTAGCAGCTGCGGGGGAGATCCTCCAACGGTTTGCCCACTTCGATCGCAACCCACCAGTGGCTCTGACCTTCCCCGTGAAGCTGAAACATTTCAATGGGAGGGTGCTATACCTGAGCCCCCAGCCTCAGCTTCACCTCCAGCAACTCAACAGCGGCCTGCAGGAGGCCTACAGGAAGGAGGGCTTGCTTCACAAGGACTCCTTCAACCCGCGCTACCACCTCACACTGGCCAAGGTAGAGGACAGGGAGGCAGACAGGATTTTTGAAGGGGTGGGGGACCTGAAGGTGGCAAAGGGTATAAATTTTGGCCGTCTGCCAGTAAACACCTTACACCTTTGTACCATGGGCCTTTCTAAAGTAGATGGTTTTTACGAGACTGTGTGCACAGTAACTCTTCGATGATAGAAGAGAGTGCCACCTCACAAGCGTGTAAGTTAATTCTTGAGAGATATGATCAGGTGCATTACCTCTGACATTTGCACTGGCCATGTGGCCTCATCAGCCAAATCTGATGGCTGTTTTACATATCGACGCCTTATTAAAGTAATCGCCTTAGTCATTTTTTTTCAAAATTGATTTTTTTTCATAAATCTCCTCCTCTGTATGCCTGCCACCTCTGGTAAAATGTATAGAATCTTAAATATTTTCAAACGTATTTTTTCCCATTAAATATAATTGCCTAAATCAAGAGGCCTATTTAGTGTGACTTAGGTTTTTTGTGTCTCCTGAAAAGTTGGAAAAAATTACTTAGGCGATTACTTTAATAAGGTGTCGATATTGAAGTTTTTAAGTTAATTCACATAAAATGCACTTTTAAATGCAGTCAGGTGAAAAACATTTATAACAAGAGTTAAAGCGATAAAATTGGAAAAAGAACTTAATGCAGGGCTGCAGCACAAAGGCAAACGTACTATGTACCAATTAAACTAAATAATGTTTAGACATAAAAAGATGCATTGGTTTCACTACAACTAGATTACAAATATGTGCATTTTCTTTATACACATACACTCTAAATAAGCTATATTTACTGTTTGTTTAGCGAATGTGTTTAAATGGCTGGGCCTTTTTTGTATGTCATTTATATTTTAAGATGACACTAATAATAAAGGTTATTCTTGCTAAAAGCACAAATGTTTTCTTTAGCCTAAAAACACTTTTGGTAAAGCACAGTTAATTACCTTTTTTATATTATATGGCAAAATTTCATCAGGTCTTATTTGTTGG